>WBMZ01008713.1:170028-246813 GCA_013400975.1 Atrichornis clamosus
CCCATAGCTCTCTATGTATGCTGTTCTCACAAAAAACATAGTTTACAAAGATTCTCCAATTAAGGCACAGAATTAAACATTCATCTTTTGGTCGTCACTCTGCGATAGCTTGTTCTCAACCCTGGAAAGCTGTAGAGATAGGTGGCTCTATTTTGTGTAGAATATAGGGTATTATTAATCTGAAACAGCTCAGGAATGCTAGCATGGACTAGGCAAAAAGGCAAAAGCAAAAGGCAAAAAGCCCCTCGGCATCAGTGCAAACCAGAAGTTTGCAAATTATCTCCCTTTCCCTTTCTTCACTTGCACAGACACACTTCAGAACTGGATCTTCTGCTTTCATAAATTTTACAACAAATTGACTTCTCTTACCCAAAATTAAAGGCTCTAAATATAAAAAGTAGTTTCCATATGAAATCTCTCAAAGATACTGCAGGGCAAGTGAGAATATTTTCATGTGACTGTAAACGTATCTAATTTTTCCATCACTGAGCAGTCTACAAGTATGAAATATTTATCTCTCAAGCATTTATCAGCTAAAAAGGAAAAAAAATCTTTGTCATAGCATTCCAGACTCTACTTGTATTTCAGAAGCATATCTCTTAAATGGAATTCTTGTGTAAGAGTCTTAAGTGCAACATTTTGAGATTTAAATGTAAATAAACAGTTCATAGATATAAATTATTATTTTGATTTTTTGGTTGTTTGTTTTTTGGTTGGTTTTTTTTTTTTTTTTTTACTCTCTTCCTTTTGTGACTTTGAAATTTTACGTGAAGGTCAGGTTAGAAAAGGGCTGTACACAGCCAGTTGTAGGTTGCTGTAATTCAGTGAAAATTTAAAACAGACAACGCCTGTGCAATTAAATGGTGTTTACAGGCAAGGTTACTAATATCGCTTTGTAAAAGCTTCTGATAAAAAGAATGTGTTACTCTAATGCACCAGACAAAAGGAGGATACAGAAGAGACATTTGCCTGAAAGAGAAAAAGCTCCTTCATGCAAAGCTGTGAACAGTAGTGCATTGTAAAACAAGGTCTTGGCAGGTGTTGATGCTCCATCTTCTCTCCTTCATGAACACAGAGACCAGTTAACAATGACTGCAGATACTCTGTGCAGGAATTTGGAGCTGGAGGTTGGTTTTTTTCTTTGGTTATCCCTGGTATGTGTTGTTTCAATTTTGTTAAGTTGCACTGTTAGATCTGTTATTGATACGTATTCCACAGGGCTGTTGTAGTTCTGCAGGTATGTGCTGGGCTGGACTATGTTTTGTTAAGCACCCAAGTAATGAGATCCCAAAAGCAGAACAAATGTGGTTTCAAGTCAAATGGTCAATTAGTATTTTCTAAGCTAATTTAATACTTCTTTTCAAGATTAGCCTGTTTTGTGATAAAGGCAATACTATTAAAATTGGATGATAATTTTTATTCAATTAACTTTCAGAGCTACACGAACCCTGTAGGAGAACTACAGCTCATGTTCCCTAGGGATGCTACTCATGATAGCTGTGTCTCATCTCCTTGTCTGGAACCATACACTGAACTGGGACATTTGTGTACCTTGGCTGTAGCTGAGGCTTGGCTTATGTACAGACCGCTGATTATGATTGGACTTTGTTATTAAGTAATGTTTTTTGCTAATTATTGTGTTATCCTGCTTTTGTTGGTATCACCCAGTGTTACAAAGTTTAGGGTATTGGATACCTTTTGACTGGTGGGTGAGGTTTTTTTTGGAACCCTTCACTGTATTTTTCATGTCAGGTAACAATCCTTACTGGTGCTCGAGTATCTTCTGTGGAAAGGCTTGTTCTGGCACTGTTTATTGGACATGGAAGCTGTGTGATTTATCTATGAATCTAAGAACAGAAGTGAAAGCACAGAAGTGAAAAGGAATAGGTTGGTCATACTCTGTGTCTGTGTGATAAATACATATTATAATATTGGCTTTTTGCAAATATTAAAATGGATGCTATAATTTTTAATTTTTACAAAGGTAGCCTTGCTGTAAAAATATAGTTGTGTAAGGATGACTAATGCCTTTCTTTCTGTTACTTAGACATAGTAGTGAAATAGCTGATACAGTTACTTTAGAACGCTTGAACCGCCTGCTTGAGTGGATAACATCCAACCAACAGTGTGATGGGAGACCCTGCTGCTGACATCTCAACTACCAACACCTGTCGTCTGCAGCAGCTACAGTCTGGGGGTGAAAACAGGACTAATTAAAACCACAACCAAGAGGACTGCGCATGCTCTAAAGAGGCGAGTCCAAGGAGGAGCTAGGCTAAATAGCTCCTGGAACAAGTAAACTATTTTGGTGAAAAGTTGGAATATACATAATTGTTTCTGAAGATGTATTGCACTGGTGCAATAGGAAGGGGATGTAAAGAGAGTCTCTGTCAATGGCAGGTGTGCTTATTTGGCTCAATGCCAAGCACCCAGCACTGCTACTTTTGCTTTATTGTCTTTGTCCCCTGTTGTCTTTTATTAAACTTTTAAATCCTAACAGGAGAGTGAACCTCGTTTTTCACAGTCTGTGATTGCAGAGGGCTGCCATAGGGCAGTGTGATGATTAGTTATGTCAGGGCACACAGTGATAATTCCCCAGAATTCATACTCGTGGCAATGCACTGTTTATCCACTGCTCATGTGACAGCTGTTGCCCCCATGGCAGGGTGTGTCTGCTCTCCAGCCAGAAACTTGTCCTATTAACTTAGCCTTAGATTTCAGTTTACAGCCTGCTCATCTTCAAAGATGGCCGTAAATTCTCTTGATGGAGTGTAGAGATTGTGTTCCAGAGGCCTAACTTCCATCTAATCCCTCCATAGCCTTGAGCCACCTAAACTTGTCTTGCTCTGGCTCAGAGCTTCATGCCAATGCAACACACAGTCTAATTCACTTTTCAGAAATGATTGGTTTGTTATTGCTGTGCTGAAACAATTTATCTGGTTTAAAAGGAATAAAAAAGAAAACAAATCTCTATCCACTATTTTTAGATTGCAGGAGAAATGGTTTAAAAATATGAGGACTTGTACTTTTTTTTGTATGAACTACTTTTCTGTGGTCACTTCTATACACTCATTGGGAATTATTTCTGCCTACAGCTGTTTTGTGAAATAGAAACAATTCTTTCTGTAATGGTGTCTTTATACTTTCCTCTCAAATAGTTATGAGGAGTATTTTTGAACTTTTGTAGATATCATTACGATGCATTATGGATTTCTTCTAAGAGTGACCTTTAGAAAAATGATAGTTGTGTCTCAGGTTGCGGGCAAGATAACAAAGTTGAAAGTAGAGGTGGAAGCTTTTAAAATGTTGCAGTGGGCTTCTCAAATCTATAAATGTGTTTGGAGGAAAAGGGGATAAAAATCAGGAAAAAAAGAGCACGCAACTGATACTGGTAGGTAACTTCTTCATTGGAAAGGGAGAAAAGAAACCTGGAACAGCACAGGGAGACAAGTTGAGAGCCGAGGCTTTAGAGCATTTTGGTGCCACCAAGCATGAGTGTCTTGGCACCTGTAAATAAAAGTCTACTTTGGGAGAAAAGCGTGGGGGATTGGTTGTTTAGAACTAACTTCTGGCAGCAGTTCCCTGCAGAATAAGAGGTAAGGAAAGGATCAACAGTGAGATGAAAAACTAGCGAGCTGGACCATTGGTTTTTGATCCATAAAGAGAAGTTCCTAGGCCAAGCCTGAAGAGTGTCGGGCAACAGCTGCCTTCCTGAAGATACGGGTATAAGAACAAGGAGTGGCCAGTGAGCTGCCTGCAAAGCTTCTAATGTCTAGGTTTGAACTGTACTAAAAAGACATGGTCTCTTGCAGGCCTGTGGAGATAGCATTATTCTGGTGAATAAACACTGCTGTGGTGGTCTTGCTGGAGTCTCAGATGCTTCTACAGTCCTATCAAAGCTATGTTTGCTGATTGCCTGACTTCTTTTCTAAGTAAATGTAAAAAATCGCCTTAGACCAGAAAAATTCAGACATTTATACTGAAATGTGGTATATATTACTATTTATTTGGAACAAGATTAAAGAGAAAAAAAAAAGATTTAACTTATGATACCATTTTGTACCTTACTAAATTGCTTCTAGTGTGTGCATCCTTCTTTTCACAATAAATTTAATAGAATAGGTTCATTATTATGCTGGGCAATGTCTCACACAGACTAATGTGACCATACTGATTATTCTAAAAGTCATCCACAGTCCCTGATTTCCTTTGGTATACTTGCTGGTGGAAGTGATTGCTGGGAACATTTGCATTTATTTGGAGTTTTGGAGTTCAAACATCCTAACTCTTTTACATAATCTGCAAACCGGCTAGGTTTAACGTATCACTTAAATGTCATGTCTGTATTTCTCACAGAACCTCCCCAGTTTACTCTGAAGTTTTGAGATTATGGGGCTATTTAGGATCTCTGTATTCTCTGTTCCATTAAACTCTCTTACTAATTTCTATTCATGCAGAAATGCTTG
This sequence comes from Atrichornis clamosus, assembly GCA_013400975.1. Classification (NCBI taxonomy): domain Eukaryota; kingdom Metazoa; phylum Chordata; class Aves; order Passeriformes; family Menuridae; genus Atrichornis; species Atrichornis clamosus. The sequence goes on from WBMZ01008713.1 coordinate 174,495, forward strand.
TGCCTTTCAGGGTGAATTTTTGTTTTTTGCTTATCTTTGCTCTGTGGAACCCAATCTCTGAGATTTTTGGATAGTTGTGAAAAGCATCTTTGTTTCAATCATAAAGTGTGATTTTACTTTGATCTGTCTGTGGGTTACTATATTTTCATTCTTCTCCTGTGGGTTACTATGTTTTCATTCTTCTCCTGGTGTGGTGAAAAGGAGAAAACCAGTTTTTTATGGCAAAATATGCAATTCAAAGGTAAGCAATTAATTTTTATTATTTATTCCTTCAAGTGAAAGATGTCCTCAATATATTTAGTCATTAGGATGTTCGTACAGGTCACAACAATGCAGACATCCATGAATAATACTTGATCTAACTGTGTGTGTATTCATCATGTGAGCCACCAAGGTCTGTCTTTTTCTAAAAAATGAGATTTTTATCCTTAGGCCACTCTTTTCTCCTTTTTAATGGTCATTCAATATACTAGCATATAAATAGTTTATTAATCATCATTCTTTATGCTCTAGGAAAATATTCGGTGTGTGCAGTGGGCACAAAGTTCCTCAGTAACCGAAATAGATGTGCTATCGCTATTTTCTCCCATAAATCCAGACCTGCTGGCATTTTATCTGCTGGTACAAACCTCAGATGAAATTTCATTATCGAATCTGCACAGAAAAAGCAACCTTTGTCTGCCGATTGCTATTATATACAGGCATGCTGAGAAGCCAGAAGGCTACAGTAGAAAAGAGCTGGTTTTCTATTCAGTGGCTGGTCTTCTGCGGTAGGAGTCCTGGATAATCATTCTAGTGTATAATTTTCTCTTTTTGATGGGAGTTAAGAATTCTGCTTTATTATCCAGTAAAGTATATTAAGTGTAAAATAATTCTGTACTGAAGTAGAAGAGTTCAAAGGCGTTTGGATAGGATAACCACAGCAGTGTAGCTAAGAAATAAAATGTGGGTTGAATTGAAGGGGGAAGAATTACTCCCTTTAATTCATATTATAACATGACAAGTGTCAGACTGCTAATGCATCAATCTCCCTGTTTCCATGGTTTACAGAGGCTCAGGAGCCTTGGTTAGGTCTTATCTTTAATTTGAACAGGACACGTTTCAGTGCAGATACTGACATGTCATTCTCAGTTGGCCCTAAGACAAGCCAGAGAATGTGACTCTGGTTAAGTCTGTGGGTCAATTCTGGTTTATGGAACTGGTGTGGAAGTCAGTGGAGTTTTGAAAATTGGAGGGTGGTGGGGATTTTATTTTTGTTGTCTTCTTTCTTTTTTCTCACTGCAAAGAGAAGCCTGTTTGACTCCTGAAATAGGTGAAATAGGCATTCAGAAAACACTAGTCATTCTATTATTCTTAATAAATGTGGTGATGCATCAAAATGTGTGAAATTATATTCTTTTTTACTTAAATAACCATAGGAAAAATTAGATATTATCTTAAGGGTGAAAATTAAAGGTGGCGCAGTGCTGTGTTTGTTTGTAGTACAAGTGGTTGAGAGTTGCACAGCAGTTATATTCTGCAGCTGCTAGGAACAGGTTCACACATGCTCATTTGTTTTATGAACATAAACATTGGATTTCTCCGGCAGTCTGTTGGGACATTAGACTTGGCCACAACAATAGCCTCAGAGAGTGTTTCCTTGATCTCCTTGCATCTGGTAAGTGTTAATATAGATCAAAATAAAGACTTGTTTACATAGTGCATTTGTATCTTACCTTAAAAATGAAAGCAGAGGTTATAGGAGCCCAGCTTTCCCCAGATTTTTCAAGCACATGCTGGCATGAGGCCTCTATCATGCATTTTCTTTACACATTCATCCTTCACTTGGCAGGAAAATCTAGTGGGGATGTTTCTGCCTATTTCAAATGCAACAATTGTATAAAATGCTTAGAAAACAAAGCTTAGAACAACATTGTGAAAACATTTGCCTTTTAAAATTTTGTGACTAAGTTCCCTGGCATATGTCTTAAGTCTCTCAATATGGATCAAAATAAAGACCTGTGTCTGTAGCCCTTTTAATAGTAGGACTGTATAGATTGAATGAATGACTAAATGAATCTCCCTTGTGAGACCCCACCTGCATTACTGTGTCCACGTCTGGGGTCTTTAACACAAAAAGGATGTGGACCTGTTAGAGAGTGTCCAGAGGAGGGCCGTGGAGATGGTCAGAGGGAGGGAGTGCCTGTCCTGTGAAGACAGGCTGAGAGAGCTGGGGTTGTTCAGCCTCAAGAAGAGTAGGCTCTGGGGAGACCTTGCAGCAGTCTTGCAGTGCTTTAAGGGGGCTTATAAAAAGGAGGGATAGGGACTTTCTACACAGGCAGATGGTGACAGGACGAGGGGCAATGGTTTTAAACTGAAAGAGGGCAAGTTTAATTAGATGTTAGGAAGAAATGTTTTACTGTGAGGGTGGTAAGCTACTGGAACAGGTTGCCCAGAGAAGTTGTGGATGCCCCATCCCTGGAAGTGTTTAAGGCCAGGTTGGATGGGGCCCTGAAGTTCAGTTAGTTAAGTGGCCAGCATATTTCAGTATTTTATTTGGAACGACTTTCAAGCTCTCTACAGCAAACATGAGATTAATTTTCTACATATGAATAATCTCAGCATTTTCACTTAGACTTTAGACATATAGTTAAAGTAAATGCCTGAATGCTTCAATGGGTTGAGTATCATATAATCTTTCTAGCATTCAATAATAAATCTGTCAAAACCCAATGTATTTTCCTTAAGTTGTGCTATTAATAGTTACTATTTTGTTACAGTGTTTAAGCATTGGCAGACTTCACATGAGATATGTTTTAAGGTGTGTTTTGGAACCTGTTCACTTTAGCTTTATACCAAGTCCCATTTTGTATATGTAAGTATTGAAGGTAATGTAATTTTTTTGTTGTAAATAAACAGCAAATGTTATTGTTGTCCAGTGTATCATGGAGGAGAAACACTTGCATGTTTAACTCCCCACCCCACCTCCTTCTCCTTCACTGGAATGTTGAACTGTTGTTTATTGTAGCCAGTAATATTAAGGATTGATATCTATAAAACAGAATTCCTTCAAAGTGTCTCACAGTCTTAGCTATAGTTACAGATTAAAGGCAAGTTCCCTCACTCCTCTCAAACATCTCTAAAACTGTGCTTTATATTACTTGTAATTTTGAATGGTAATAAGTCTGATGGGTTTTAAACCTAAAGGAACGATTTAAGGGAGGGAGTGAATGGTAATAAACTGATAGCACTATCATACACAGTGAAAATATATGCATCTAGTTCCAGTCACAAGAGCTTTTATGAAATAAAAACGTTGCAGTGGTAATACAATGAGCAGCATGCATTGAGATGCTGTTGGCTATTCAAGGTACATCCCCTGAATATCCTCTGAAATAATTTAGTGACAAAGGATACCTTTATTTTTGGTTTTGTATATTTTTTAAACAATACTGGATAAGAAGTCAGAAAAAGGCTTTGAATGAACAACAGTTATTTATAATTCCACAGGCTTTGCTGAGGACATACAGTAATTCCATATGTGTTTCCATAAAGGTTTTGGTTATAATTTTTTTTTTTTATTCTCAATTATCACTTAATTAGATCACTTTGACTGTTGGTATTTAAATTATGCAGCATTTATTGCCTTAATTTTGAATGTCATTCTGAGAGTGCCACTCAAAGTTTTTAAGTAATGAGTTTTGCCTCATTTCAACAATTTTTAATTGTGATGTGGCATCAAATATAAAAATTTGCTTTGCTGTTTTTGGTTTTTTTTACTTTTTTTACATTGCCTTTACTAATTATAGATTTCTTTGCATGTCATGATTCAGTAGGAGAAAATGGATGTTGATATTCACACATTCCTCCTCTCTTTTTTTGTAAATTTTGTAAATCTACAAGGTGTATATGTATTATCCTGATATTTTTGTAGAAATGTGTGTATAAAAGAATAGATAAGTATGTTCTCCTGGGGAAAACCACAGAAGTATAGTTGTTACTATAGGGAGGGAAAATCAACAACTTCCTTGGCCGTAAGGATTTCATCTGTGTTTCCACATTTATTGAGATTATCCTATGTTTATAATGCACTGTATATTTTATAAGTTTTAGGAATCTTTACCACTTTATTGCAGTGAATATGTGCCAGCCTTTATACTTGGATGTATTTTATCATAAATAATTGATTTTTCTTCCCTTTTAAAAAATTGCTACTTGCACTGTACCATAATAGTTTATTACTGTATTTTAATGGTTTATTACTGTTTTGCACTGTGTTGTCATAGAGATTTTTTTTTGTTGTCATGGTATCTTCAATGACATGTTGGCATATTTTAGTCCATGATTTCATTGAGACTGATTCACTAATGCATCCTTTTTGTGTTGTGTCTTGTTTTACTTCCGCTAGCATTAACAACATCAGTAGCTTTATTTTACCTCATTTGGTGTAATTTTGATAAATCTTGCAGTGTAAGAACTATTCAAAGCTAGTAAAAAATTTTTGAAGACTAGTGTGTAAGAGAAAATATTATGGAGTGATTGCTACTGTTGTGCAAATGGGTAGAAGTTCACCCTGTAAATCTGGTGTAGAATAGTGAGTATGCAATAATTTAATCAAGTTTATGATGAGCTCACAGTGCCAGTGAGCAAAGACAAATAAAAACTTAAAGGTCTGAATCGATACCACTGAGACCAATGGGAAAATTTCAGTCAAGTTCTTAGATTAGTCTTAGTGGAAATGCAGCACTCAAATATTGTTGATCTTGACATTTCAACTGACATGTGGAAACCTGCCATTCATTATCATAATTTTGCACAGGCTTGTAAAAACGAATCCTCAGATCTATTTGGGAATGCCTTATAAAAGTTACTGAGAGTATGGTTGCTTATCTGGTGTATATAGTCTGTTCAGGTCAGAGTTTGCATATGGACCACAGAGGAAATTCCATGTGGTTGTCCAGTTAGATGAATTTTGCTCTCTAAAATATTGTTCAATATTTTTCTTAAATACTTAATTGGAAGGGAATTTTTTACGTTATTTTGTTTATGTGATAAAATAATATTTTGACTCAAAATATGCTTATTTTTGTACTGTTTTGTTCTAAATTTTTTTTAAAGTTGAGTGGTATGCAAAGCTTAAAACTATTACAGTTGTTATGATTTGTGTGATATTGTACTTCACAGGCAGTGGTGCAGCACAAAGAATATTTAAATGATTTGCAAAATATCACATAAGAACTTTGTATTAAGGGTAAAATAGTTTTCCAAATCAGTAGTCAAAGATAATGACCTTTCATTTGGTCATACTTTACCTTTTCTTTTATGTTCTCAGAGACTGTAGTTCATTGTATTCTCAACCCTTGCAGAAAATTTTTTTTTTTTTGTTCATTATATATACCTATTTCATTCTTTAAGCGTCACTTACCTTTTCTGTGCATCAGAGTGGAGTTCTTCTGGGGTAATAAATTATTTGAACTGCTAAAGAGGTGTTTTTGACAACTTTTTCTTTTCAACCGGAAAATGAACAGAACTTGTGTGAAAATACAGCAGTCTGTAAAAATTTACCTGAAAACACTATTCCAACTCAGGAATCATATGTTGACCTATTCAAGGTTGATTTCTCACAAAAATGACTGTAAGAAGTATCTGAAAGCCAAAATTGGGTCCCTATAGCCTGTCTAGGTAGCTGTAAGTGGGATTGAAATAAGCAGGTGTACTGAGAAAAAGCCTTTTCTGTCTGGCTACTGTCTTTTGTTTGCTGCATGAAAATCTCAAAATGTTTTAGGTCCATTATAGAATCGTGAACGAAGTGTTTACATTTCCAAATACATGATGGGTTATGAAAGCCAGTTGTCTTCAAGGTCTCTGAAATGTAACTGTCTTCACGGTTTTTGGTTTGTTCTTTTTTTTTTCTTCTGTGTATAGAACCATGTTGACTTGTAACTAAAAGGGGTTAAGTGTTCTGTTAATATTTGTGTCCTAATGTTGTGATTTATTAGAACTAGAACTGATCAATAGAAACTTGACTCCTTACCTTAGCCACCTTCTACAGACTGGACACCACCTATATGTGGAGTCTGGAACTTCTGTCAAGTTAAGAGCTTTAAAATGCAAATAATCCATTTTAGTAATGTACAGAGAAACCCCAGTTATTTAGTTGAGTGTCTGCGTTTGTAATTATCAGGAAAAATTTGCCTTGATAGTGATACTATTCTGGAGAATGTTTGATTTATTGGGAAAGTTGTCTTAGTTTTTATTGTTTTCTAAGTTTATTTTTTAAAAATTTTTTCTTTGTTGTTATGGGATATGTTCTTTTAACATAATTCAAGTAAATGGCTTGTGTATGGAATGAGAATACAGAGCTTTTAAAAGCTCTATGAGTTGCTAGTGCTATTTTAATAGAAATAAAATTGATGAGTAAAACAGTTGATACACAAGTGTCATACTGATGATGAGATCTGTAGGAATCTTTTGTGCTTTCCTGTTATGAGATATACTGGGTTATATTGTTATTTCAGAAAAAGGCATTTGATCATCAAACACCTTTCAGTTTATGGGCTTTTCCTAGAGGAAGGCTCCTATGGATATCCTGCATTCCCTATCTGAAGTGTGACAGTGAGCTCCTGTGTCAGGTATTTTACACATAGACCCATCACATGAGACCTCCCATGTTACCCCTGACACCCTTTACTTAAGAAAAAAGTTTAATTAATCTCTTGCAGAACCCTTCAGTGATCTATGGATAATGATTTGGTGGGGAAGGGGGATGGGAATGGGGGGGCCAAACATACTTGTAGTTGTTTCAGTCTGTTGGAAAATCTTGTACTTCCCAGCAGGCATTTCATGTATTACAGTTATGGTTAGATGACAAAACTAAGTTTTTATAGTAGCTATCAACTTTTATTTTCTGTTTGAAAAGGGGAAAATTCATTTCATTAAACAGTAGAAAGTAGAATGTGGGATATAAAATGTAAGCACCTTTTTTAATTTTTCATAGTGATTCATTAAATATGAATGGATATGGAAAGGCAGAAGTTCAAAAATTTCGCCCTTTGGCAATCTCTTTTCTAGTTTCTCTTGTTTTTTGTGGTGGATTCTAAGAAATATGAAATGCTCTGAGATGTGTTTTGTCTGTATTGTTCCTTGTAGTATTGATACCTGATTTTTATTCATACAGATAGTTTATTCATATTCAGCTGTAGGGCATTTTGTAAACTGTCACATGTAGTGGAAAATGCATATGAGTGATCCACTGGATATTGGTTTAAGAAAATCATAGAGTAATTCAGTTTGGAAGGAATCTCAGGAGGTTTCTAATCCAACACACTGTTCAAAGCATGGTCAGTCCTCAGGTCAGCCTAGGCTGCTCAGGGCTTGATCCGGCCAGAATCTGAAAGCCTCCAGGGCTGGAAACTGCACAGCCTCTCTGGGCAGCCTGTTTCGTTGGCTGAGTGTCCGAACAGTGAAAAAGTGCCAGGCTGATCAGGCGTGATTTACCCTTAGTGCATGCTGACTGTTCTCAGTCACCGAGTTTGGCACATACTAAGCAATATGAAGGCTAAATTACTTCTCAAGTACATGAAATGTGACAGTTTTGTTAAGCTATTATCCTAAGGAGTAATTTCAGAGGAACCTGGGTGTACATTGGAAACACAAATGGAAACATTTTGAAGGTCTGGTGGGTACTATTGACCTTGTACCCTTTATCTCAGATTCATAGTTTCTCCATGTCTTTGCATTTAATTTCTGTTCCTGCTGTCTAAGGTCCTAGGCACAAGGGAAAGCAGGAAAGTTTGTTATAGATTTTTTTTTACTTCAGAACGTGAATACTGAATGTGAATGATTTTTTTGTAGTTAGTTCTAAAATTTCTGTCAGTGTCTTGTCATTCTGAAATGTCTCTGAGCCACTGAAAATCCTTCACTGGGTACTGCAGTAAAAATAATGAATATTTTAAGAAAGTCACAGTTATGCAACTGATAAGCCTATCTAAAAGTGTGAATCTTCTTTGCTGTTGAGCAGGAAGCTGTTGTCTATAAAAGCAGCAATACTTCAATGAGAGTATCTCAGTTTAGCCAGCTTTCCGTGAGGTTTTATGAGAGGAAATGTTAGAGAAACTTAACAGCACAATGCCTGCACTGTCTTATTTTTAATGTCACACTCCTTTCTATTATTTTTAGTTTTATGACTCAGGCCAACATGACATGACTAGACCCAAGCTTCAATGCAATGACATATCCTGTTTTCTAGTCAGATTATTTAAGCCTTGAGTCTCAACTGGGACAGAAACCGCAATGTTGGATATAGAATGTACTTTACAGCCTGGCTGTCAGAGATATATGGCCCATGGGTAGACCTTATTATTTTTTTTTAATATGTCTGAGAAAAGAATGAATGAAACCACATTTAAAAACCTATTTGACAATGGATTCTGTTAGCTGTGGACAGAAATGGTAAAGGAATGGTCTGTAGGAAAAGTTGAGGCCATCTCTTGCAGCCATACAGAGAAATTATTAGGCACAAAGTCTTGAGTATGTGTATTTCTTTTCCATTTGAAGTAAACATTCTATAAATGTTAAATTAATCTAAATAAAAACTGTAAAAAGGTGGAGCATAGATGGTTTAAATATAGTAGATCTATTGTAGCTACCAAATTATTTTTACATATGCAGACTTTTCTTTAAGTGTTTCTTTTTCAGTCTAGCTCTGAACTATATTTGCTTGATGTATTAAGGAGCAGCTAATCAAAAATTATGAATTTTTTTAAGGGTATGTAATCTAGTGTAGTATAGTGGTACCTAAACTGTGGTAAAATAGTGGCTCCTGGAGTCAACCTTTGTTCATTAACATGGAGTTAACGTGCTAAGTTTTAGTAAACCAGTAAAAATGCTACTAGTTTAAGAAGCAATTTGTATTTTATATAAAATAGAGTGTATAAACAATATGTGGTAGATGCTTAATGAGCAGTGTTTGTAATTTGATAAAGAATTACTTCTCCCTGTCCCATTTTAGACAGAGGAGTTTGCAGAGTCTTGCAGGTGTGGTCTAGGTTAGAGAGTTATTCTGTTGCTCATTGTGCAGTTAAATGAAATAACATTTTCACAGCTGTAACTGCACTTCCTTTTTTTATGTGTGTGTTGCCAATCTTAGCTTTAAGTTATATATGGGGTTTTTAATTTAATTTGCCCATTTCAAAAATGCAGTGAATTCTACAGCTAATACAGAAAAAACAAAAAGGTGAGCATGAAGGAGATATTTGTTAACATTGACAAAGCAAGATAAATTGCAAAGGCAACAGGAGTTTTCAGTTACCAAGCTGTTTGGGCATATAGTCAGAGGCTCATCATGCAACCCTTATTTCTATTAATTATTTTTATTTGGTTCACTCTGCAAAATTTACAAAATGAGAATGAATGACTTGCCTTATGTGGTGTTTCGTATTACTCTGTATTAGCGTAAAATCACCAAAATTGGGGATAGAGGTTGAAAATGGAGAGCCTGTATTTTTTCTGCGTGAATAAAGGTATTTGAACAAGAAAAAAAGCTGATTATGGTTTGCATAATCCTCTGTCAACATGGATGTTACAATGCAAGATAATATTTGAAGTTCTTTAGCTTCTCTAGGAATAAAGTTATAACTTACTTTGGAGAGTTACGTCTAATGATCCATCATTAATAATAAGCATTTGAGCAGCCTTAAGGGTTGATTTTAACTCGTAGTGAAAATAAACTGTTAAAAAGATAAGCTGTAAAAAGGTAATTCAAGTCATACAAAATTGTTCTCAGATCCAGATAATCATTTTATTCTGGCCTTTTTAATACTTGATTTGTGTATTACATAACTCTTCTTCCTTTTCAAGGTACCTGAAATGAACCAGAAGGAATAGTGCTTATTGACTGTCATCTCAGTACCAATTTCCCCCTCCCCTTTTCTGTTTTTTGCCAACTTGTGACCCAATTCTGAGGTTACAATTACATTGTTAGAGAAATAGAAGAAAGTGTCTTGTCAGTCAGCTATTAGCAAAAGATACCAGGAATGCAAAATATCTTACATGTTTGTACATTGGATTATGGAACAGAAATCATCTATAGCATTGAAAATACAAATGCATATACCAGCTTTTACTCTTTCTCAGAAGCAACTACATTCTCTTAAAATCAAATAAAAACCCCCAAATGCTTAACTGGTGTTACCACTGGCACTGTTTTAGGTCTGTTCCCTCTGATATGCTGCCACTGCCTTTTCTCAAGGTACTGTTTTTCTCATTATGAATCCTTTTGCAGGGAAACAGGGAGAAGGAAATTGAAAAAGGAGCAAGGCTATTGTCTGAATTGATTTTGCCACTGCTCTTCAAAAGAAGTGTTGAGATGGATCCTGGGTACCTGTTACCTGGCCAACCATAAAGTAAGCTTATACAAGTTCTTTTATTGGTAAATAAATAGCTAAATACCTATTCCATCAGTCCAGATCTCTGGTGCAGCCTCAAGGAATGCAGGATCACTACTTCTATAAAGACAACCTTCTCTTCTTCTAACAGAAACAACTGCACAGAGCCCATAGCAAAGCTTTTTCTCAAAGGCAGAAGACTGGCAAACTTCAGCAGAGGAAGTTACAGGAACATGGATGAATGTAAAACGGAAGGCTCTCTGTCAAGAAGAATGCATGAGTTGATCACCCTAAATATAAATGACTTTGAAATACATGAGACATGCTGCCTGCATACATACCTTACAATGAAGACATTTAATCCAGATATGGTTTAAATTACCCAAATCCAAGTCTTTTATGCAAAATCAGACCATTTTTGCTAAAAACCAAAATCAAATTCTTGTGGATAAGGGCTTATGAGAGAAACTAGCAAACTACAGAAATATAAGCAGGCATCATTATAATTAAAATCTTCTTCTGATTAGTAAGAAAGTTCAGCTGGATCATGAATACAGGTTGTTTGTTTGTTTTTGCTGAGGAATTGAAATTTTGCTAAGTCGAATCTGTCATTCACCTTGAATAATCAATTTTTTTAAAATAATTTTTTGCACTTTCTTCATTAAGTCAGTGAGTTCTATACTTTTAATGAGAATTTTGTTGTGTGTTTCCCTGCAACACCCCCTTCCCACGCTATTTACTGTGAGAATGTGACCTTACTCTGGGTCATGAATCAGTTTAATCTTTTAGTGTGATTTTTATCATGGAAGAAAGGACAATGTGTAATAGATCACAACATGAACAAAGTTATTTTCATGAAGAATATTTGCTGTGATTTTTCAGTAGCACTCTGGTAAAGAACCTTGATGGCTGCCATTAACCCCGAGCACAGGGTTATTTTATCCTTCTTGAATTGCTGAAAGAGCTTTTAATGAAAATAAAGCCTTCTACTGGGAGAAACTAAAAATGTCTGTTCATAGCAAATGTTTAAAGGGCTGATAAACTCTCAAACTAAGATTAAACATGAATGTTTATAGTTAGTATGTTATTGTAATTTGTACAGATGAGGTTGATGGACAAAACATTTCTCATCTGTTTTTCCTATGGATTCTAAATTTGGCCTTGTGGAATTCTACATAAATATCTAAAACAAAGGCCTGTGTACTCAGGCAGGTGTGGGAGAACTAATGATCTTATCAGATAGCCATACATTTCAAGGAATTTACCTTACAAGTCTGGACTCTAGGCCTATTTGAGCAGATGTACTTAAGTATGGCATAAGTGTAGGTTCACATGTGTGTTTTGTGATGGGTTTTCTGATTTGTCTGTGGTGACTTAGATTCTGGTTATTGGGGTGGTTGAAGAACCCCATGAAGACCAGGGCTTATGAATGTGAGGTTGCTCCTGTCTACAGGATCTCATCCACTCGATCTTCCTAGTGAGGCAGTGTCGCTGTTGAACCACTGGCAGAGCGAAAGAACCAGACGAGTTCGGGTGAGGCAGGAAATCGGAATTTATTATTTAATTCTAAAACTTATATAGACTTTCCAAAGGTCGTCCGGATTGGGTCAATTCATAACCTCCCCCTAGGCCGATAGGCCAGGTAGAATGTCCATCTTTCCAGAGACAGTTTTCAATAACATCCAAGCTTTTGTCTCTATTTACAAAACATAGAAGGAAGAAGAGAAAAGTTCCCATGGGAAAGGTCTGTTACCACAAGGCAGCCTGTTGCAGCTGCCTGTCTGCGTCACCTCTCTCTGTCCTCCCTTTAATCCTGACTCCTAAGCTCTTGGGTGGCTCCTCATCCATCCCCAGGCAGAGCTCCATGCACTTCAGGTGGTCACGGTCAGAGAGGGTGACACCACCTCCTTGTACCCCCTGCCTGTCCTTCCTAAAGTGCCTGCACCCTTCCATTCCAACAGCCCAGCCGTAGGAGCCATCCCACCACGCCTGCATCATGCCAGTAAGGTGCAGCCCTGCAGGTGTGTGTATGTCTCTGTGCGGCCAATGTTTTTAATACATGTGAAGTGCTGTGTGAGGCAGGTGAGTGGTCGTGAGATGACAGCACCAACTGGCAGATAGTGCAGCTGTACTTGAGAAGAGAAACTAATTCGTACAAATACGTTAATGTCTCTTGAAAGAAATGTTTACGTTTTCTAGGCGTATTTTCATAAGTGGTCATTTGTTACACTTCCTTTATACCACTTACTGTAGTGTCAATTCTAGGAAAATATTCTGCTTCACCAGAAGCAGCATTTCCTTAAGCATTTAAAGACATCAGAAGTATTTTTAATAATTAACAGAAAGTCTGTTAGAAAATGAGGAATGTGAACTACCTAGTCTTTTTTCATATATTGACAACCTAAATGTTACAGGAAATAAGGGAGATTTTACTGGCTTCATTGGTCTGCTCTGATCCATCAAAATCACTGTAGAGGAAATTTGTGTTGATTAGAAGTCTAATTACGAGTCCTTTTTTGAAATCTAATTGTCTGTAAAAGGTACAAGAATGAACAAGTAGAAGCTTGCTACCCTCTGTACAGGTTGGATAAAATCGCTGCTGGCAGGGCACTGCTTTCCTCATCTCATTTATCCTCTGCGCTTTAGCCTTGATGTGAATATAATAGTAGCTTCTTTTATTTTCAGCCTGATTCAGGTTCCACTTTCTCTGGTAATTATTCCTGGTCTACAGAGATGTAAGGGAAAGAAAAATAGAACTGTATGTCTCCTTTAAAAGAATTGGGGTGTTTTGGATATCTGTATGTGTATAGTTGGCAGTTGATTCAGATTCATTTGAGGGGTTTTTTTTCATTCTGAGCTTAGGTCATGGCCAAATAAGAAAGTCTAGGAATTAAAAAAAATCTTGAGGACTTGAAAACAATGCTATTACATAGGGGGAAGGTGGTTTCAAAGTTTTTCATCCCTCAGGTATGTAATTGTGAATGTACCTAGTACTTTCATGTGGAAGGGTCTTTTAGCAAAACTGAGATGACACTGTAGAGTCAAGGAAACAACAGAAAAATCCTGTGAATTCTGCCAGAACTGAGATGAGTGCAAAAGGTTATAGAACCACTTTGTGATGGTAAGACCATTCTTTTTCAGAAGTACTTATGAGTGTACAGCTTATTGGAAAATGAGTAACAAAATCTGGGACAAAAGCAGTGGCATAAGTATTATTAGATCTTAGGCCTTACCTGTCTCACAATCAGTGCCCTTAGTGGAACCCTAACCTGAGACCAGCAGGCATTGCCCAGATGAAGCAGCTGTCAGGGGAAATTTCCTTTGGCAATCCCTTCTTCTGGCAGTCTTTTTCTGGCCCTTATGCATCCTGTAGCTCTGGGATCTCTTTGGCAACCAATCCCTGCCAGCTCTTGGTGGTCATATAAGTCTTTACCTTGGACCAACATCCATGACTTGGAAAGAGAGGTTTTCAGGGAAAATTTGTTTTGTCAGCCTTCCTATCTAGCAGGCATTTTAGCCCTACTTATACAGCAGCTCTAGTGTGTATTATTTTCTCAGCCTTAATTCTATGCCTTCATCTGAGCCTTAACCCAAAACTTATAAAAAGAATTTTCTGCAGCTCACATCTTGCTTTGGCAGCCCCTTTTCAGCCTTACCTGGCAGCTCTAGGCTTTCTTTGTTTACAAACCCTGAGAAAAATTGCAGGTCTTAACGATAGTTTATAAGAGTGTGTTTGGCAACTTTTATTCCTTTAGGAAAATGTATCATTCCTTTATTGTTATGCTGAATGTGCTGTAAATTGATACGCTGCATGCTGAAAAGGCAGGCTGTTAGTGTTACTCTTACTCTTCTCAGATACTTGTTCTTACATAATTAAGTTTATAGTGAAATTCATTCTGAGGGGAGATAGTTACTTTTATGGTATGAAATGAATGGAAAGATCTGTCTAATCTCCTTCAGATGAACATATGTGGGATCTAAAAGTCTCTAGAAAGACTATGTAAAGAAGATTGTCCTCTATCATCTAGCTGCTATATTCTCTCAATCCCCTAAAGTAACTGAAATACCTAATTTTGTAGATGTTGCATTCATGATGCATACAGAACCAGTGTGCATAACAAGGATGTAAGCACTTCTACATTTCACTTCAAGGAGGAAGTGGTCTCTCGTGATTTGAGTGAGTATCGCTGTCACACTTAGTTTAAAGCAAGTTCAACTACATTTTAAACTTGAAATTTAATAACATATGATATCTTTCAGTATAGCATCTGTCAGAAAGAAATATATTTTCTTCCCTGTGTAGAGGGCCAAAAAAGTCATCTTTGCTCATTAAGGACATACAGAATGTAATTTCACATGGTATGTCTGTTTTACTGGCAGATTTGGTAACCTGGCTGGAATGATTCTCCTATTCTTATACACCAATACCCGCTGTCAGATAATCTTGCCATTGTTCACCAGGGTCTTCCCATGACTCTCTTATAGAGGCTTCATGATGATGTGTTTTAGAACAGACTTCTAAATATGAGGCAGCCAGCTAGAGTTCTAGTGGAGGATTATGAACATCTTAAGTCTGTTGGCAATGCATTTTAATCTTTCAGTAAAATAAGTCAATTTTTTAAAGATAAGGAAACATATTTGTTCTAAACCCAAACAATTAGCTCTAAACAGAAAATTGTTGAGAAATCATTTGGATAAATTCTCTCCATGCAGTTCAGAACTGTTCATGATGGAGGCTAGTTATTAGAAAACTAAAGGGAAAAGGGATGGTGGTTTTTCTACCTGGAAAGTTATTGAGCTGCTCAACAGAAGTTGCTCCAGAAAACTGACTGAAGCTTCCTCTACCATTAGGAAGTAGAAGACCAAGGGTCCATTGCCTTTTCTTCCATACTCTGAGCTTATTAATTAGCTCTTTTCCATCTTCATCCTCTGTGGAATATCATATGTGATCTTTGTGTGAGGATTATATTGTGCAAAACTAGCATGCATCCTTTTTTATGTCCATTTGAAGTGGAATAGTATTGATTGTGGATTGTATTAAAAGAAAATGTCAGAATCATTGCATACAGCAACCTGATTTAAATAATGTTACTGCAATTTTTCACTTTTATTAGTTTTCTGTGAAAGCTCATACTGCTAAAGACTCTGCTGTTGACAAGATATTCTCATTTCACTTTTTGTAAAGAGAACTTTCTAGAAGTTTGATGTGATAGAAAACAATACTTACTCTACTTGCACTAAAGGCTTAGAGAGGATTTTATTTTATTTTTCCTTTCCCAAAGTAAACATTTCCCTCAGAGTGGTGCAGTCCACGCTGAGAACAGCAGTAGAAATTGAGATAATATTACAGCAGAACCAACAAGGAGCTAGTCTGTGCTTCTGTATCTAATAATTTTTTTTGGCTTTTGGCTAGGAGAAAATAATTTTCAACTCAAAAGTATGCATCGTGTGTATGCAGAGAAGATTATAGGCTCTAATTGTCTTTTTGAAGTTCCATTAAAATATAAAAGCAAAGATCACCAAAAAGATTAGAAGGAAGTATGCTTTGCAAGAACATAGAACTTTATTTCTGCCTATAAGAAAGGCTTAAGAAGCTGGAAGAAGACTTGAAAAATGAGATTTCCTAAGTCACAAATGTGACCTCTGCTTGCCGTCAGTTCCTTTTTTTTTTCCTTTGTATGCATTTTAACTTCAGGACACCGACTTTTAACTGACCAGGTTGCACATTCTTGGGAGGAGTTTTACTTAAAGGTTTGAAAATATTTGGATTTTTCAACTCCTTTTCCAATACCCCCCAAAAAGTCTTGGCAGTAACCTGGTTATGGGAATTCACTCCTAGTCTGAGTTTGTCATGTCTTTGTATTGTTTACTATTATATTTCTGTAGAGGAAATCTGTCATGTTCACTGTGAGTGACTAAGGTATAAAATGATGGAGAATGTTTTTTTAATCTCACTAATGTTTCCAGTAAATTAATGGCCATTTATATATTTATATTAAATTTCCTGCAATTTCATTTAAATAAATCTCTGGCGTTCTAGATAAACCAAGGAAAATATTTAAGTATAAATATATGTTCTCTATGTATTTAATATAGAAGTAAATTTCCCTATTTCATTTTGTGTGGTTAATTCCCCACCCTGTCATCTCCCAAGGTAGATATTTCATAATCTTGAAATGCAACTGGCACAGTGCAAATCCTTACAAGATGGCAAAAATCTAAAAATATATAAGAAAACATATATACATGTATACAATTTACTATGATAAAACACTTGATTGCATTTTTCTTGCTCTGAAGACAGAATGAGAGTATCAAACTGTCTTTTAAATAAGTCCCTTACTAAGTGACTTAAAGTCTTCCTGACGTTCAAATGCTAAATGTGAGAAAGGACTATGAAAGCATAGGAAAATTTGGCACTGTGCTCTTCAAAACACTTTTCTGCAAGGGAAACATGTTATTAAAATTTTATATTGTTGAAAGCAGATTATCTGCAAGAGTAAATAACATATATTTTATTGTTAAGGTCCAGTGGTAGCAGTAAAAGTAGTTTCTGCTCAAATGAATATAATTTCTCAAGAGGGCATGTTTTGAAGAAATGAGAAAACAAGGTTTTCAAGAAAAACTTGCTATTTAATGAAAAATATAACTGAATATTGATTATTTTAAAAAAATATGTTGTAATGATCAGGAAAACTATTTTGCTGTGAAACACCCGGAGTTACCCATTGTTGCTGTCAGTATGGCAGGCACCGGTAGGTTCCAGAGCCAGATGTGTCTGGCCAAGTATGTCTATGTTCAGTGAGGTCAGAAAGGAGAAAACATAAAGGAAACCACCTACTTTGAACAGCTGTTTATTCACGGGTACATTGTCCAGGTTGTAATTACCTATGCAGGGTGCAGAGACTCTGCCACTGCCTTTGCCTTAAGTAACTAAGCCCTGGAAGACTTAAAAGCATTTTTGCTGAGAGCTGTCCTGAAGCGATTTAATGACCTATTTCATTATTATCTCATGTATCTCCTCCTATTAAGTTCTTGTCATAAGCTCCTAGAGGTTTTTGTTGTCTAGTTATCTCTGTCATCAGTCACTGTTTTGTTTCATTCAGGTTCTTCTCCTCATTCATTTCCAGGATTAACTGTTAACAAACTGTAGCTGATGACATCTTGCCCTCATGCAAGGGGCGCAAGGCTTTACTGTATATTTGCCCTTGCTGTGCCCTACTGCTACAGCAAGCAGAATTTTCCTTAAGCATAATGGAGTATCTGTGTAATGGGACACATTGGTGCTTCATTAAGAAAATGTGTAAATTAACTGTAAGCCAAATAGCTACAACATTTTCCAATATTTTTTTCCTTAATTAATATTCACTTTTAAAAGGAGTGTTAACTATTATTGTAAAGATTAATTTGAACAGTGAGAGATGTGGTCAGAGACCTTTGATAGTATTGTTTTCTTAGCTTATGCTTCAATAAAATTTTAGGAAATAGCCTGTATTTAGACTTGCAAGTATATCTTCCCAGATGCCTGTTAATTGCTGAGTGATGACCCTGTGTGGTAAGAGCACATTGATTTTTCATCTTTTTGTCATCTTAAATTAAGTATTTGTTTCAGAAAAGGTCATACTTGTATTTAATTGTGAATTATTAGAAATAATTGAGCATTGGTTTACATACTAGTAAACAGGATATTATATAAATTTGCCTTCTCCAACTATGATACATTTTAAAGTTTATTTTCATTATTTATATAGCAATTGGTTTCAGATTCTCTGTCTGTTTTCCACTAGGTTGCCCCTGATGATAGAACTTTCAGATTCTTTTTACACAAAATATCTGTCTTTGATGAAAATACATAATTTACTTCTAGCAATGCTTGCCTTTCTAGAAAATGTAAAAGATAGATACATGTACCTGGCTGTGCCATAAAAATTTATAATTATTTTGGCTTGGGCAAGTTCTCCCTGAAATGTTAGGAATCAGGACTTGGTCCCAGCAGGCATTTGTATTTGATCTCAAATAGTTTTAAAGTAATCTTTTCTTGCAGTAAAGGTAAACCATGTGATTTAATGTATTATTGTAGCGTGCCAAGGAAAGTTTAATCTTTATGTTTTTATACAGTGAAATAGCATACACTCTTAGATCCAGAGCCTCAAAAGCACTTGGGTCTCAGCTATGGAGTGGAGTGCCCAATTGGAATTATTTGCTGACATGGTGCTGCCTAACCTGCCTTCAGTTAAAGTTTTCTAGGCATCTAAGCATGTACAGAAAGTTTGCCTCCGTTGTTACACAGTTAAATGACTCAGCACAGGTTTTGTGCTCAAGCCTGCTTCAGATCCTCACAAAAGGGTCCTTCAGGAGTTTACTGAGAGAAGCTGCATTCAAGAAGCCTCTTCTTTGATACACCATAGGCACGTGCTTGAATTCCTTTTGTTCAATATTGTAACTCCATTTGGCAAAGGTATGGTAGTCTGAGATCCCCTGTCTCTCAGAGTGTGAGGGATTTTATCCTACTTTTTCCACGCAGGTGAATGTCATAGTGGGAGGCTTTCTCTAATTTGTTTGGAGGTGCTTGGCATTCTTTTATTGAAACTGTTCCGATGTGCCATGAACAACCAAATAATTGTTGAAAGAGAAAAAAGCGAGCAAAACTGTATGAAAGGATTTGGAAATTCTGAAGAGGCCTGTTCTGCAGCTTGTATTTCAAGTCAAAGTCAATTTAGAATAGACAGATATTTTATTGAAAGCACAAATCCAATCTTTAGAGCAAGTGTCCTTTTAAATTTTTTTTACCATCTTCCAGCAGCTCTCCCCCACTCATCTTCCCTCTCCATAGAGCTGAGAGATTTTGAGCTGCTACAGTGACTAATTTTTTTCCTGCCTGACAAAATAGACAGTTTTTACTCTAGATCAGTTATTTTCTACTTAGTGTGTGGACCTCTTTAGAAAATTCACATTAATAGTGTTGTACAGTGTAAGAAGTTGCTTTTCTTTATGTACTGTGGACTTTTTTTAGAGGCAGTTGGAAGATAGATTCTATTATCTATAGAAGCAGACTTGTTGTATCTTCATGGTTACCCTCTGAAAATACCAGTTCTTTTCAGAGAGAAAACTGTATTTAGTGCTTGTTTGCTACTTCACATGATGTGGATTTAGGTTAATGACCTCTAAATAAGAAACTTTATCAATTATATGTAATTTGGCTTAAATTCCACATTTTCTTTTCAGCAGACAACCTCCAGAGCTAATGATTACTTCAGAGTAAATTATTTGCCTTAAATATATAATATATACATTGTAATATATTTAGTTCTTCAAATACTGCTACTGTGAGCCTGAAATACTCATTAAAAGCAGTAAACTTACATTTAGAATAGGTTTTTTTTTTTCATAAAGACAAGCCATTTTCAGTGTATGTATGTACATGCATTGTGGGAGTGGGGCATTTAGAGGTTATACCTCCAGAGGTCTGGTTCACTTAAAGTTAATTTATTTTCTTATGAAGCTTGATTCCTTTTCACTGAGGCTGGAAAAAAAATCAATTTCTATGATACGTCATCTCTTCAAAGTCATAACCGATGCTGCTGATTCATGACATGATTACCATGCCTTCAAAAGTTCAATTAGCTCAACCTGAAATAGAATTTCCAAAGGCAGTGTTGTTCTTTGAGGTAATATAAATGTCAGAAAAAATGTACTAGCTGAATAAATATCATCCACTTACAGTTAAATACTAAGACTTGCAGATGGATTCTACTTATGGCACTTAAGCAAATAGAGCCATATTGTAGAAAAGGTTGCAAATATGCCTTCCAACCCTGTGAATTCTGTCCAAGAAGAATTGATATTAATAAAAAATATGCTTGCAAAGTTCTAAAGTGATGTGTTTCTCCAAGTTGTGTATTCTTGTGAAAATTTTTCTGCTTTGAAATCAAACACACTTGAATCTATTACTTTGCTGTTGCTATTTTTTGTGTATTGCTGATACTTTAAGTTTTGAAGTTTCACTAAGTTTTGACTTGAACTTCACATTCAGTGAGAAAAACGACATTATTTCAATTTTGAAAGAGTTTAGCTGTTTTGGTGCATAGCAGGTTTGGCACCCAGTGCAGCATCCAGGGACCTGGACTGGGCTTTTCAACTTTGCATACTATGGCTACACCTCTAGGTTTTCTTTGGAAAAGTGAAAATTACGTGCTTTGTACGGACTTCACTTCTTCTGTTAACCTGGTAATGTGAAAAATGGATTTAGGATAAAAGTAGCCATTGGAATGGGAGACTGAGAGGCAAAGTGGTTTAAACCTAGCCCATGGTTATTGTGTGTTTTTTCTTAAGGGGGCAGAAAAATATCCCTCACAAAACTGTGAGCTGTGATGACAACCTTGACCAATGAGGTGGTTATGCTTGATTGGCAGGTTTCTGTGAATGGTTTGAATGGTTTTGTACTGTGCAGTAACAGAGTGGGCGTTAATAGTTTGCCTACATGGCCTCAAAGATTTGGGTTTTTGAGGGGTGTGTGATTCACTGGCACTAGATTCTCTGAATTGAATATACTGCATAGAATATTCTTCTAAGTGCTGCCTAGGCACGCAATGGTATTCCCTGTCCAGATGTCATCAACATCTTGGTGTCCTTTCTATAACAAACCTTAAGACAATGTAAAAAACTTTAAGGAGACGGTAAGTGGAGAAAAAGCAGTATGTTTTGTGCTTTTGTGAACCCCTTGTTTCAGCTGTGTTCCGCAAACCCATGTGTTCTGAAAAATATGCAGAAAATAATTAATGTATTTTTGCTTTAGCCACACTATGATATGAGGGAACAGGTTGGGATTCCAGTGCTGCAGGTGCTCAGCTGAAAGTTACGGGGCAAGGAGGAATGATTTTGTAGGGATGCTTCTCTTTCTAGCATTAAATCAGTTAAAACAATGGTTTGGGTTCAACATTCTCATCAGCAGAAATTCCTCCCTGAGCAAAAGTGGAGAACAGGACAACCTGTTCTTTTTTAGTTCCTGTGCAGTGAAAATGTTGGTATTATAAATCAGTTCCTGAAAGCTGTTAGGACTATTGGGGGTAATCCAAGCCCTGCAATCTCTTTTGAAGCGTTATTCTCTAAAGGGCAGATTTTAATACTGCTCAGCGTCATTTTTTCTACTACCAGTTAGTGTTTCTAAGATGCAGAGCTGTGATAATGACCTTTATTACACACAATCTGGTGTAACAGCTCAAGCATTTTTGCAGGGAATAAAGGAAGGATTTGATATGAACAGCTTGGTTTTAGGTTTAGTGTTGGGAAAAGTACTTACTACAAGGCAGTTGCACTGCTGCTGTTTTTGTTTGGAACATAAGCTGACTAGCACAATTTAGGACGAAATCTGGTCAGATTTTGATAAAATCCCAAGTAAAAATGCACCTGTACGAATCATGTTCTGTGTGATAAATAGCCTGTATCTATAAACAAAAGTAGTAGTGAAAACCAGGCAAAACTTCAGATTTCTCATGTTGGTCAAATGACACTACTGCTGCACAAGACTTGGTTGTTGAAGGGAAAAAACCCCTGGATGTTGGTTGAAAGTTTTATTTTTTTCCATGCCATCTCAGCTCTGAATTTTGTGTGGTATTTGCCTTATTATATATTTTACTCTTTCTTAAAAAGTAAAATATTAACTTGTCATGGTTTGGGAATGGTATTCTCCAGTTTAGTAGTCTCACTGAACCGTGCCACCACTCACTTCTGCTCTCCCCCTCCACCTGGAAGCACAAAAGGCAAAGATCATGTGTTGAGCTGCCTTGTGACATAGGAACTGGCTTGCTGACTACTTATTTTTTGTAATTACCAGAAATACTAGGATGAACATAGAACTGCAGGAACTCAAATAGGCTTCTTTATTGTTCACTAAAAAGTTACACCTTTGTGATATCATAACTGGCTATTGTAGAAATGATTACAGGGTGCCAAACAGAATTGTGACTTAAAATGTCGAGTAAGAGAAGAAACTGATTAACACCTGAGGAGGAAAAATTGTCATTTTAAAAACAATCTCAGTAAGAGGAACATAACTATCTTGATTTCTTTCTAAAGTGATGTCCTCCAGGTTTTTGAAAACTGTCAGGGTAAGCACTTTGTTCTTGCTAAGAGATACCTTTAAAGTGTGTCATGTGATGTTACACAGAATATATGATGTACAAGTACAGACATTTGCAAGAGCCTGTGGGACAGTTAATGAAAAGTATTTGTAAATCTCCTGCATCAAGGATTAAAATATTAGCATAGAGAAGATAGTTATCTGCATCTGTAAAGCAATGGGAGGCAGATACTTACTCTTCTTTCCAAATTCAGACTTTAAGCTGCATTGATCTCTTTGGAGGATTTGCTTTTGATTAACTCTACATAACTTGCAGTGTTTTGAATGAAGTTTTGAAGTTTTGGTGGTTGGTTTTGTTTGGTTTGTTGTTTTTTGGGGGTTTTTTTTGCTAAATCAATATCACTGACCAATTTTAGGGCAAATCTATTATACTCTTTTTGATAAGGAAAACAAGAATATGACTTTACTGATAAGAAGTCTAACAAGATGGAAAGAGTAGCACCTCAATTACCTCATCTCATCTCTTCAGGCTAAAAATTAAATTGGTATGGAGTTTGAATAATGGTATTTTTGTAAAGCTCCAAGTAGCTTGAAAATAATGAACTTAGTGTAATCCAATCAAAAATATTCCTAACTTTGCTTCAGGTTTAGAACTATACATTTCTTCAGCATAGAAGTATAGTTTTGATCGAATTGAGTCAGAGACTGTCCCCACAGTTATCCTTGCAAGGCACAAGAAAATTGGAGAATGGTGTAAGACTGATTGAAGATCAAACTTATCCAGAAACAACTACTTTGTTTTAGAAAGACAAAGAGCTTTTGTTTTTTTTATGTTGACAAATTTGAAACACTGCTGCCACAGACTGAGACACTTTCTTGATAGTTCAGTGCTATTTAAAGATCACACAAAAAGCTATCAAAGGCAATACACAAAGAAAGGTTCTGACATTTGACTCTTTACTGGAGGTGACCAACAACAAACATAGTTTATGTGAAACTTTTAAGGAATGTAATTAGCTTAGGAGAACAGGCATGGAAAGGAAAATAGGAACATCTGAATGTGGTAACAATTTGTGTTTAATAAGCACTTTGTGTGTAATAAGCAGTGTTATTTGTAATTGTGAAAGTCATGTTCTGAAGCTTTTACCTTGAGATATATAGATGTGACTTTCAAGGAGTCAGAGCTAAAGGATATGGAAATGATAATGTACTCCACAGCAGAAGTTATTCCTAGGCTTTTTTTAATGAAAGCTGTGAAATGGAGTTTATCAGTCTTATAAAATACATAAATTGGTAGAAAGACCAGCTTGATATTAGATTAACAGCAAAGCTAGAGAAAGATGAGTGGGAAAAACATGCAGCATGAAATAACTAAGAGCTGAACGCCTAGCGATTAATCAAGTAATATTTTCCAAAATTAATGGTTACTAGATTTTTCTTAAAATCAAAATGAAACTATTAAAAAAATTTTTTTTTTGTTTACCAGTTGATAAATAACTTATTATATTCGGGGTACTATATGCTTCATTGGTTGCTAAAATTATTTTAAAACTTCTTGAAAATATTTGAAAGTATATAATTGCACAAGTAATATCATGCTGTCCTTGTGTTATGCTGTGGTAACAAAGGACTTTTTAAAATGCTGGTTAACATTATATGTGCTCTTAGCCCTGTTCTTTCAGCTTTGAACACTTTTATTTTTATTAATTTCATGAATTATTGTTTACTTTTTAGTTCTGCAGTCTTGCGTTTCAGTGTTCTTAGCTTTTGCCGGTACCAGAGATATCTGCATCCTTCATTGACTAAGTTAATGTAGCAGCAGTCTCAAGGTTGAATTTCTGATTATTTCATGCATTTTCTGAGATTGAGACACATTAGACTGGATGACTCCTGTTGTCAACTATTTTCTTCCTCTCATGAAGTTAAAATTGAGTTTTTTGTCATCATTTGTATATAATGACTTTAGATTTGATTTTTAATTCTCTGGCATCAATGATTGTGTGAAACCGAGTGTCTAATAATATTAAAATCAGACGAAGTCTGGAGTAGTAAAGTATCAGACTGAAATATAGGGTATAGAGATTCTCTTTACTCTTGGTTGGTCTAGTGGCAGAGCAGTGACGAGACGGGTGCTTCATTTCTGTGTGCTGTACTTGCCTGTAAAGCAGGCATACCTGTGGTACTGCATGTAAAATGCATGCATTGGACATTTAAAGCACTGTAGGAGAAAAGTTAGTATTATAGGCATGATTCCTGTATTATCTTCAGTCCAGTCTGGGAAATCCCAATCTAACTGCTGGACAGCTGCTGTCTTTTGAATAATATAAGTTTTTAACTTAACACTGTTTTGTTTTGGATTTTGCTTTGTTTTGGTTTTTTTTTGTTCATGAGGGTCTTGCTTTATTTCAAAACCAAGAAGTAGCTCTGTTCTTTCAAAGAAAGCCAAAGCATGTAGTATAAAGAAAAAGTGGTGTACTTGAAAAACCTTATGAAACAAGTCAGATCAGTAATCTAGAAGTGGTGTGGAAATAAACAGTTCCCTTTCATCTAAAAGTATAGCAGGATAAAATATACAGATGTTAACTCCCATTCCTAATTTTTAATCCTTTGTGAAAGTGATTCCCTTTTTCTGAAGTTCTGCCTGTATACTAGAAATGCAGTTATGGAATTAGAAGGGTTGTACAGCTAGAAATTAGTGAAATGCTGATAATATCCAGTTCTGAGTAAAAGCATTAATACAAACTTTAATATGCTCCTAGTAAGTAGTAGTAATAGTATGAAATTAATTTGTTGTTAACACTGTCAAATTTAGCTCTTCTCTTGTAAGCAGTGCTAAGGTCCTTCTTGATCCTCCTAGTTTGTCCTATGAAGAATATCTGCTCAAAATTATGGCATGCAATAAGTCTTTGCTGGAAAGAACCATTCAAAAAAGCCTGCTTTTGGCCTTAGTGCATGGTGCTGTGGCCTCCTGCGGTAGCTGCCAGCACACCAAGGTTCCCTGCAAGGATTGACAGGGCAGTAAAAGCGAACTAAAGTCTCTAACCACAGCAAAACACAAAACTATAGGATGGCAGATAGCACCGTAAAGAGAAAATGAAAATGGTTTCTGTTCACAGTTATGAAATCTTCAATTTTCTGTTTTATGTTTCACCAGCTTGGACAGGGGATGTTCTCCTGTCTCCAACTACATTACTGGGTGGCAGTACTGTGAAACAGAGAGCAGCTATTTTCAGGGGCTTGTCTAGTATAAGCAGAAGAATAAAGCCACTGTAACAGTAATAATTAAAGTAGTATGTAATAACACTGAAAAGTGCCTTCCTAATCAGGTAGTTGCATGAAACCAAATTTTCTCTGGTATTCTATCTATAGACTGAAAGGAAACCAGAAAAGAAATACTAATAAACCAGAGCAAACATAATAAGTTTTTATTTTCTGCACAAAAGCACAACATTTTGAACTGTACTATTTGTATAAAGTAGAACGTGTCTAGACATGGAAGGAACAAAGCTTTACTTAGAAATATTCAAAAAGTAGGTCTGGGATGTGTGAGAACTACATCCCTATTTCAAACCAGTGGGAATCAAAAAGCCCCAGAATTTCTGACATCTAAGCAAGATCCAAGAAGATGATGATACACTGACTTGTAACATTTTATTGGAAAAGTTTGCTTATGACTCTGTTTTTAAGGTCTTGTGTGGTGATCAGATAAGAGAATGTGTAGTGGTCAATTAGGAAGGTAAAAGAAGTCAGAGTGCATGTGATGTCAGAGAGGCTTAGAGGATCATGCTGTACTGCAAAAATGGAAAACAGTAATTAAGGTCTCCAGATCTAAAACGTGTATATGCAAGAAAACTAAAATGAAACATCTAAAATGAAACAAAACATTCAGATTCAGCCACTGACTCTAGTTTTTGCTACATTCATGTGATGAAAGGGTTGAGAGAGATGAGGGTTTGTTTTTTGGTTTTTTTTTCCTTCCTTAACATGAGTTTAAATAGTTTCAGGCTGAGATTTTCATTAACTAGGAAAACATTAGGATGAGTAACTTGAGTAGCCCCTCTGTAACGTGTCAAATGAATAGATCTACAACCATAATTACTGAAAGGCTTTCATGTGCAAAGAATATCCACAAACTTCATATCAGGAGTTTGAAATCAAGTTCATCTGATAATGACTCAGTTGACAATATTGATGGGTTCCAGGTACAAAAGCTATTTTCTTTGTCATTAACAAATGGCAAATAATTGATCATTCAGTGGAAGAATGGTCACTCCAGAGTTTAATTAGATGATTTAGTATTCTGTAGTATAATTCTGGATATATCACTTCTTCATTGTCTTAACAGTTTTGCTTGAAATACCCTGTACCTGCATTTATAAATTTATTTCCCCCTTCTTTTTATTTTGGAAAATGGTTGGCGTATAAGCACTTTTGTTTGTGGGGAAATAGAAGCAGCCACTGTTCTCCGTAATTTTTAGGAACTGTTATTTAAATGGCTATTTAAAAACTCTGTCAATGTCTTGAATGGAAATTTTAATTAGGCTTCTGGATGCTAGTCTTGTAATGTAAGGTATAGTATACACAGAAGCACAGAGGTTTCTCATATCAAAAATGTTAAATTGTTTTTTCATCATAACTGTGACCTTTTAAAACCATTTTAAAATGAGCTTCTTGGTTTCTTAATTTTATGTCAGATTATATGTAAAACTCTGTTCTCTGGAAGAAGTCCTGCATAATTTAGCAATAAAACAATATGCTTTGTAAAACTCTTTAAAATCTCAGCAGTTCTAGCTCATATCTGATGTGCATGGGTGATGCAGTCACTAAGACATGCCACAGTTAGTGGCATCCTATAGTACATTTCACATGAATCTATACAATTCTAAGTAAACTGTAAAATACATAGTAGACACTTATATTCTTTTCTATAAAATATGTGTGGTGTTACATGAATCTCCTGAGGAATCTGTTTAATAGTTTTCTCCTTTGTAAATTAAAGGGAAACAAAATAAAATCCTCCCTAAAACTTTTATGGTCCATATATTGACTAAGATGGAGACTCTACCTGGTTGTCATTGCATTTCATATAATGAAAATGCATTTCTTTTCAGTCTAAGGAAGAATTGGGATAGCTTTATAAGTCTGCTCTGGTGTCCCTGAGGATGTTGCCAGTGAAAATGTAAAACCCACATGTCCTCCACAGCTCTCTCCTAAGACCATGTTTTTGTCTTGGAAGTAACACAGTGTAATATGAGATACAGCAGTTGCCAAGGTAACAGTTCTTTTCTCGTTTGATAGCAGCAGGTGAATGGTTGCCTGGATATCCACAGTAATTTGCTGGTGCTCTAGTAATTCAGGAAGGATGTACACATTCTTTTTCAGGCTTGTTTTTCTCTCACAAAAGCTTTGACTAAAATCCTAAGGTACATAAAAAATATTAAAATAGTACTCAATATTATTCAATCATTATTCTTCCTCTAGTGCTGTGTTTTTAATATTAATATTTTAATAATGTTTTAAATGCAGAATATTATACCAAGATCTTTTTATATTATGGTAGTTCTTTTCAGTAAAAATTATTTTCTGATTTTTTTTTTTTTAAATCTTGATTTGCTATTTCAAGACCCTTCAGAAATTTAACTAATTAACACTACATTTAAATCTGGAGCTAATGAGACAAATTCTGCGAGAAGAACTTCTGGTTTGTTTTAATGGTATTTTCCTTTAGCGAAATCAGTAAGATGTTTGAAAATAAAACTGGTCTTCCATTCTAACTCTGCTGCAGCATACTCCTGAGTTTAGATGAAAATACGCCTAGGAAAGAGGTGTTCAGATTTTATGGATTTTGAGGATACATGGGAAAGTTCTCATGAAATATGATATAAGAATTATTTTCAGGTATTAGAACCTAAGTCTTCAGTGTGTCATAATTAGCTCTAGATTAGCTTTTATAGCTTTATTCAGTCTGTTGGCAGATTCACAAAGAATCTGTTGCATTGTTTATACCACAGTTGGTTAGCTTGTGACATATGCATAATCAGAATGGATAGAAAACCTTAAATTTTGGACAAATGGAATATGTTTTAGAGGTTTCAGCTGTGCATTAACTTGACTATACAAGCCTCTGAACACATAATGTATATGTGGCCTGAATTCTAACTGTTAAATACCTCAGAACTGAGCAATTCTCCTCACGTAATCTCTAAATTTAGTACTATATGTGAAATAGCATTTCTTAAAGAAAAATGAATCTTTCTTCATAATTTTGTTGCTATTATAAATAATACCAATGTCCCCAAAATAATTATTACGAGCCAGCTGGCAGTACCTAAGTAACATGGCTAAATAAAACCATCAGCCATATTTATGAACAAGACAGGGTCAAATCTGTTCCACCTTAGAATTCAATACATACTTCTACTGGAATTATTCTGTATACTGGCAATGATGACATTCTGAAATATTTCATGGAAATGTTTTATTTATTTGTTTTCTATAGGTTTTTTTCTTTCTGAGCACTTGATTTCTGGAAAGTAGAATTTGTGCTGAAAACAAATCTTTCAAAGCTGACCGTGAAACTGCTTTATAACAAAAGTGTGGTCTGCTTTCTCTCAGTTATTGAAATAAAATGCAAAGTGTACCATTGTTGGATGGGATAGACAGTTCTTGGTTCAGAAGTAAATTGTTTCACCTCCTTAAAAAGGGATTGGGGAAAAAGTAGATTTGTTTTAAGCATCTATCTTAGCTAAGACTACCATGTGACAGGTAGACTCAACATCTTGACACTCCTGTAAATGTTAATGTTAGCTCTGCTTTGTTTTGATAGCCCTGTCACACACTTATTCACCATTAGTACTTATTTAAGTAAATCAGACTCTTAGAATTAACAGAACTACTGTAATTCCCTGTCTGAGGGCACATTTCTTTCACTGAGGCATGTAAGTCCAAACAGATATGATAGTTTTTTTCTTCTCCCTTTATGACTTGACACTAAATCCTGTAGCTCAAGTGAATGACCAGCAGTGACCAAAGCACAGCTCTAAGCTTCAGGTTTGACTTAAAAGTTCTCTGAAAAGCATCAGCTCATAACAAATAAACCTCTACAAGACTTCTGGAGAAGCTTTCTTTAATTTTTTTTTTTTAATGTTTCATTATTAAAATAAATTTCACTCTCTTCCTGTAAAGATTTCCAAATTCAAGTCTTCTATTAAACAAAGGTGAACCAAAAGAATATTAATGTAGCTGCTAGTAATTTCTGAACGATAGAAAGAAAATGCCTTATTGATACATATTTATTCCCTCTGGTTCTACATATCATGTTTTTGATTTATAAAGTCCCTCATTAGCAGAACAGGATGGAAAATACTGTCCTTTTAAGCTGACAAACTGGTGCTCCTGTTTATTTCAGTAGTGCAAAGCTGGCTCTTCAACACACAATATGTTGTTGACTCATCTTCAACAATATCCTCTTCAAGGGTAGAACGATGTTCTGCCCTTGAAGGTTGCAATGTGGGTAGAGTTAATTGTTGAAAACAAAATAAACCCAACCGAACCAAAAACAAACAAACAAATCTGAGGGTACTTAGAGCCTCCTAAAGTTGCATTTCTCAGTGGTAATTATATTATTATCTACCAGAGGTGTAATAGGGCTTCCAAAAATTGTAAGTTTCAGGCATGTGTTTTATTCAAACTGACTATTGTTGCAAAAGTGAATCATCAAATCATCCATGTATTGTGTTTTCAAAATTCTTCTTAGTTTAGAGAAGTAAAGGTCGGCACTTGCTGGGAATTTTAACAACTCTGGTGAATTAAACTTGTGGAATACCGACCTAGGAGTCCAGAAAATAGCTTTGAAATGATTCAACATTACATTTGATAGAACAGTCACTGGGTTTAATTTGTTTCTTAATTATTATGAATAAAGTTTGGTGCTTTTTGTGTATGCAGAAGCTGCAGAATAGATGTAATATTTACAAAAAGATTAACAACATAGTAATTTTGAAAACATAGTTGTATTTTGTGACATGAGTGGTCTTTAAAAGTTGTTGGAAAACCACGTGTTCTGCAGCAAACTTCTTAGCATCTCACTTTATCTGCTCTTCTCATGACTGATTTTTGTTATCTAAAAATATAGTGTGAAGGTTACTTGAGAACAACTGCTTGAACAAACTCTTTGCAGAACAGAAAAATTATATGTATCAAACTTTCTTAGGTGAGTTGTTTCTTCCTTAAAATACACGTTAAAAAGTTTTTAGGCTACAGATTGAACTTCTGTCTCTTGATAAATAGCAAATCAATATCAGATCAATTAAAACTAAGTCTGAATGCCTTTTAAATTTTCAATAGTGTTTCAGTGCAACTGCTTATATAAATACTTCTTTCCCTTCTTTACATTATATAGAAGTAATTTTATTGACTATAATGTTTCCAAGTAAATTACTTTAAGGTGGGGGAGAAAGCTATGAGAAAACAAGTGTTTGGACTCATGCAGTCAAGGAGTAGAAATGTATCATTTGATCTGTTTTAGTGAGAGAAACAAAAGCAGATAACAGAAGTGAGTCCTGTGGGTGAAGAGGTAAGATGAAATAGACTTTAGTATCTCTTGGCTAAGTGGCTATACTGATATAGATGTATGTTTAACAGTGGTTTGAATTGAGCCTTGTGAAGATCAGAGGTCCTAAAACCTATTTCTAGAAATAAGCTGTGAATGCTGTTTACCAGGCAGTGGGGGCCCAGTGTGTGTGTTAGGATTTCACTGCACTGTGGCAGTATATAACATTACGGACTGTATGTGAATTACTGACTCTTACGAATGGGATTTGTCAGTGTAACTGGTTTTGCAAATAATAATTTTAAAAAATGGATTTGACAAGAGTAAACCTTTTCATTTTGCTTATGATGTACCCTTTAGAAACAGCAAGCTACACTGATTAGAAAAAAAACTAGTTAAATCACAGTTTGAACGTATGTTGGTCCAAATGGCCACCACAAAACAAATGCTGGTAAAATCTACTTTGAGTTATTCTGACAGCATAAACAGTATTTAGGGACTTAACAATTGAATGTGTGCAAATGCCATCCAGTATAATGTAAAGCTTCATCTCCAAAGCTTTCAGTAGGCATTCTCAAATTCTGTATAGTGTGGTTAAATACAATCCAGGCATTTATTGAGTGCAGATGGTGTTTTTAACCAGCTGTACCACTGTGATGTAAAGGAATTCCTTGTAACATAGAAGGGCACCTCATCAGCTGAGGGGAATGCAAGGAGAGCAATCTAAATGAGCCCACAGAAACATCTGTTGCAGTCATAAATATATATGAGTCTGTTCAGCTGTATAGAATTAAAATTGTGTTTCACTAACACTTATTTTAATAAGCCATAAAAGAGATTGCATTGCAAATTATAGATGCTGACTGAATTTTAAAATCAAACTAATGCTTTTTTTTGTGCTGCATTTTCACATCAGGATAACACTGTGTTTCCCTTAATAAAGTTAGAACTAAAGGAGTTTGGCACAGGAAGTAACAGGCTTACCCTGTATCTTTTGTGAAGAGTCATAATTTGGGCTATCAATGATTAAGAAATTTGAAATACATTTTGTGTATTACTCCTCACTTAAAAAAAAAAATTAGTGAACTATCTCCTCTTTATCCAAGTGTGAAGTCTCTTTCATATTACTGCCATCTTGGAACTAGCAAAAATGGCTTTTCTAATGAAGCTCCTCATTGTCTTCAATGTTTAATGGATTAAACTAATTTATAAATTGGGTCAATTGTTTTACAATACTTAGAGTCTTAGAGAGCTCTTGTCAATGCTGGTAAAACCATGACGAGTTTCTATACACTTGAAAAAAAAAGAAGATGAGTCATATCCATATCCCAAGGGTGAGATTGTTCACTTAAGTTTTAATGGCAGAACTCCCTTTCACCGAAATAAGATAAAACTTCAACCTCTTTTCATCTGTTTGGTTTCTTACCTGTAAAATAACTTTCTTAACATGTTTCGAAGTTGTCCCCCTGTCAGTCCCCCATAATTTTTCCTTCTGTTTTTTTTTTTCCCTGAATGATCTTGTGGTTTGACCTCAGCCAACAACTGAGGACCATACAACCACTTCCACTTCTTCCTTCTCCCCACCACCGCAATGAAAAGGGAGAGAATTGGAAGGGTAAAAGTAAGAAAACCCATGGGTTGAGAGAAGGACAGTTTAATAGAGAAAGCAAAGCTGTGCGCACACACAAAGCACAAGGAATTTGTTTACTACTTCCCATGGGCAGGCAGGTGTTCAGATATCTCCGGGAAAGCGGGGCTCCATTGTTTTTAGTGATTACCTGTGAAGACAAATGCCATCACTCCGAATGTCCTCCCCTTCCTTCTTTCCTCAGCTTCACATGCTGACCACGGTGCCAGATGACATGGAATATCCCTTTGGTCAGTGCGTCAGCTGCCCCAAATGTGTCACCTCCCAGCTCCTTGTGCAGCCACAGCCTCCTCGCTGGTGGTGTGGGGTGAGTAGTAGAAAAGGCTTTGACTCGGTGTAAACCCTGCTCAGCAATAACTAAAACATCCCTATATTGTTATCACTGTTTTCAGCACAAATCCAAAACACAGTCCCATCCTAGCTACGGTGAAGAAAATTCACTCTGTTCCAGCTTAAACCGACACAAATGGTTAATTCCAGTCAATTTGATGACTCCTGTGCCCTCTTTATAGCTGTGAACTCCACTGATGATGATTTTTTTCCATTATTCTATCATCATTTTGTTCTACAAGTGTAACTTACTCTGATTTCTTTCTACAAATACTGTTTCGCCTTAATGATAGTCTTCAACCAAATGTATTATACATGCCATAACCAATCTATCTTAGTACCCTAATCAACATCCATTTAAATGCGACACAGGTTTTATGTCTGTCTGGACTTGCCAGTCTAACTGACATAATTTGGATTTATTAGAAAGGTTCTAAGTAGTGTTACATTGTCGATTAAAAACAAAACTCCTGAAGTAGTCTGAAGAACATGCAAGTTCATATTTAGCACTTATGTTTTTAAAATAACCCATTTAAACATAAATAATGTCATTAATACTTGAAGAGCAGATTACTTACTGGCAATGCTTAGCAGTGTATTGAAATTGTTATCTGAATATTTGAACAGAATATTTGAATAGTGATTAAAATGAAACATTGAAATGTATTCATCTTTTTACTCCTCATTTAGGCAGAAAACGGTAATGAAGAAATTAATAGTCTGAAATTTGTTTGTGTGCTTTACTCAGAGGGAAGCTTGGATAATTCCTGCTCCTGAAGGACTCTTTCTGTCAGGCCTTGTTATGCTTGACTTGTATCATCCTTGGGAGCTGCTCTGTCAAATTGATGTTTATTTGATATATATTTAATTTTTCTTCAGCAAATTTGTCCAAACGCATGCATCACGTGCACACGTGCTTTCTTGTATGCTAAGAAGATAAGCAGAAAGGGACACTGGGAGGTGTCAATCTATGTTTTAGACAGTTGTGTCTGACTGTATGCTGATACGTATGTTCAGCCTGCCTGCACCTTCTACTTACATTGACTGCGTCCTGCCTCAAGGTGGAGCTGTTATATTTTCCATAGAGATGAAGACCTGAAAAACGTCTTCTTCCCCCAATTCCTGTTTCTGATTTGAATAGATAGATGTATGAGTTATACTGGTAAAGAAAAATGGCAAACAATTTTCCTCCCCCTCAGCGAAAGCTGGAGTCATCAATGTGTCACGCAGGTGGATGGGCCTGCAACTCTGACTTTTATTCAATCTGACGTTACCTTTGTAGGTTCAGGAAGACGCATACCTTTCACTTACAGTAGGTATCCAGCAGGATTATGGCAATATGTGCATTCCAGCTGTCAAAAGCAGTGCTGTTCTTCTTGTGGCTTTTTTGTAATTGGGAATGTTTTCCCAGAAGACTGTGTGTGTGTATTGTGTTCTAATTAAGACTCTATGAGACAGTTGTGGCAGGCTGTCAAATCAATGGGATACTGGGTATATTTTAGTCTCCATGCTATAGTCTAAATAACCTTTTAAGGACTCTGTTCCCTCGATGTGGTAAATAAATGCTGAATGTTCTATACTTAATAGGCTTTAGAGTAATGTATTCCACATGGCTTTATTTCTGGAATGAGACCTTCTTATCATTAAATACACAATAGTGACACGAGGTCATTTCAGCATGAAGAAATGCATAAATGTCATAGATGAACGAAGTCAGTTTATTGTGAAGTTTAGTTAAACGGGAATACTGTAAAGTAAACCTTGGTGGCAAATTTAAGGAAAATGAGGGGAACCCACAAATACTTATTCTTTGACCTCTGAGTTTAAATACTATGAATGTCTATCTTAGGTGGATTTGTGAAAGTGATGCTCATTTCTCGCTTATTTTTTCTACTTTGAGTGGGAGTATCTTTATTCTGGTAACATGAAACATTGACTTATCATGCATTTCAAAAGCTTCTTGCACCAGTGTATGAGAGAGATTGGGCCAAGCCTCTCTCTTAACAAGTGTAACAAATGACCTGCTTGTAGTTCATTTTGTGTGACATTTACCAGAAGCGAGAAGAAGTTAAATTAGGGCCTGAATAGCTTGTATGATGTGAACTGGGAGCCGGTCTGGGGTACTGTCTGACGAACTGGGTACTGCTGAAGAGGGCGCACATTTTGAAGCCAGTATTCTCTACAGATTTGGATGGTGTCTTTTTTGTCAAGACACTTATTCACTGAAAAATGCAACTTCTAATTGCTAGCAGTATTGGTAAAGTGGGGTTCAATTAGCTTTGGCTGGCACAAAAATTGAAAAAAGAAACATTCTTGAATGGTGAGACATTTTAGTGTTCTAAACCAACATTTTGATCATTTGGGCCAAGACTGGGAACATGGAGACTTGGAGATAATGCACAAAACTGAAGAAAATGTCGTTATTTAAATTCAAATCTTGGTTTCAATGGATGTTTTATTTACATGTTAATGATGAATGGTTTTGCCCATTTGTCTACTTGCCTCCAAGTATTTTGGTTTTTGCCTGTTACTTAGAACTTTTTTTGTGAGAGATGCTTCGTATATGTATCAATTCAGGCAGGGAGAGAATTCACTTTATGTAAGTACTCTTCACCACTGGAACAGATTGGTGGAAACCATCAGCAACATTGATTCATGTCTTGGTCATATAATGATAATTCCACTTCAATTCTAAACCTAGTTCTTATTATTAAAAATTACTGGGATGAAAGTAGTTCTAGCTGGTTGAAATAATTCAGTTTTCCCTGAATCATGCAGGGCCTGAAATATGAATGAGAAGGACTGAAAACTGTGATAGTTTGGACTTTTTGCTTTTTTATTTCATGTGGTTGGTTGGTTGGTTTTGTTTTTGCAGTGAGTTTACTCAGGAGGAGTTAAACCTTGGGTAGTTGACTTAGCCTGTTTACCTTAGTCAGTGTTGGTTGTCTTACCTAGTGTTTTTCAGAGTATTTAGGGACATATTTAATATCCTTGATGAAAAAAGATGTTGAAATTCTCTGCTAACTGAAGGACAAGGTATTTGGTTGTGCACTCAGTTCTGCAGATTTACCTCTGAGTTTTCTATGTCTTTTAGGTGCCCTGAGCCCAGCTTTTGAGTAGTTTTAGTGCTCGCTTCATGTCCTGTTTATGGTTCTTGGATGGTTTGTGTCTCTTCTGAGAGAGAGGAAGATAATTCCTTGTAGCAATATTTGAAGTTACTTGAAACTGATTGGAGGCTGTCTGAAACTCAGAGCACAGTTTTGTCAGTTTATTCCAAGTTGGTGAGAATTAACTTGGACTTGCTTTCAGACTAAGAAGCAACTGAACACAGCCTTGCCAGTTTTCAGGAACTGTGTTGCAGGATTATTATTATTATTATTATTATTGGATACCTGTATGGATGCTTCCTCTTTGTTTTATAGCTAAATTTCTTAACTTTAGGGCTGATTCCAGAAGAATTAAAATCAGTATGGAATAAAGCTTCTATTCCTGTCCCAACTTTTATTATCCTCTCAGCAGAAGTGATCTGAAAAACATGGCAGGAGGAAGAAGATGAGCTGAATAAGCTTCTAGCCAGCTAAAAAGTGTAAGTTCACAAATCCAGCAGGGTTTGAATGTCTGAAAAGCATACTAATGCTCACATTTCCAGAGAAGGGCTTGCTGTACTGTTCTTTCTACCAGAACTATGTAGGTGGATAACTCATTTCACAAAGATACTGCTCCCCTTCTGTCAGACAAAGGTATGTCATCAGGAAAGAATCCCTGAAATTCATGAACTGCAGACTCGCTTGCGGTTTTCAGCCTTTACTGGTATTTTATAAATACAGATAAAGTAATGAATAGAATATTCAAAACATACCCCTATTTTCTTTAAACTTTGTATCACATTTTAGTTTATTAAAACTAAAAAGAAATCTTAAAGAGAATAATTTGATAATGTTGAGATACTGACTTGATTAGAAAATTGAAATGTAAATGACAGCCAAGTTCTCCTGTCTTGTCCTATACTTCCTCTCTCAATTTAGTGGTCTCAATCCTCATCCTCCTCCAAATAATTTTCAGATAGAATGAACTTGGAACATTTCCTTGGGATTTGTGACAGTCTACAAATATCAGCTGTAGTTGTTTAGATGAGTCTGTACTCATGGATGAGTAATTATGAGGCTTGCAGAATGTATCTGAATATCTGAAAGTACTGTACTTTGTGCCCACAGAGAGGGTGCACGGTTGATCAGACGAATTGTGAACAGATACCACCTGTATAGAAGAATAGGTCCTATCCAGAGCACTATTCTGTGAACTGATGTTCCTGAGTAAATGTCTTTGGCATAGCAGTCTGAAGGAACAAGAAGCTATGGGGGGAAAAAAAACCCCAAAAACCATGTAAAGTGAATTCTCTAGGAAATGTGTTTTAATACATCTGTAATTTTTTTTTTTGTGCAATACACCTGTAACGAATTTTTTTAAGTAATTCTAAAAAAAAAACCGCAACAAACCCCTCATAGGTTATTTTTTCTATCAGTCAGGCTGTTAGAATATCTTTACACTATTTAGAAGTTCTGGAAACCTTGCTCTTACAACCAAGATAACATTTCTTGAGTGTTCTTACCTGGTTCTGTTTGTGCTCTTCTGCT
This sequence comes from Atrichornis clamosus, assembly GCA_013400975.1. NCBI lineage: Eukaryota > Metazoa > Chordata > Aves > Passeriformes > Menuridae > Atrichornis > Atrichornis clamosus. Next base: position 212,101 of record WBMZ01008713.1, read on the forward strand.
GTGTCCACCACCAAATTGTTTGTTTGCCTGGTCTGTCCCTATGGGAAACATGTGGTTTTAATTATATGTTATGATGTGGGATTATCTATTTGCTTTGGCAAGATTGCTTAATGTCATTCCATCTCCGTAACAAAAAACCATGTATTTTTCAGTTGGCATAAAAATATTGTCAGAGGATAAACTAATGGTGATACTTTCCCTTAGTTCTGTTTGAGTGATATTTTAGGACTCTGTTTCTTCAGGGTTTATTGCTGGTTTTTTTTGTTTTTAAAGATTCTCATTAAAAATTCTTGCTGTATTGTGCTCATGTGGTGGATGAAGGCAGTAAATATAGTTGTCATAGAAGATGTAAGCAGAAATAGAACTGCATTTATTTGCAGAAGAAGAACAGGAGTCAGATGAAGCAGAGTACAATTTAGGATTTGAAGGGGTATGGTGACTGTCTTTGTATTCTGAAGTTTTGTATTTCTTAATAAAACCTGCATTTGCTCAACATAGTATACTCTCAAGTTGTGGAAACAGTACTGCTCACAGCTTTTTATGTATCAGAGCTAACGTATTCAGCAGTAATAACTTTAAAGAAAGATGGCTGCCTGGCACCCTGTTTTTCCAGGAGGCATTTGTTTGACAGGTAGACCTATTGAGAAGCTGGCAAAAAGTCAGCAGGAGTGCTGGGGGTCAGAAGGAGGCCTAGAGGCAGTGGCCATACCTACTGACTCTTCTTTTGACTTCTCCAATTTCATTTTGTGATTTAGTGACCATTTATCGTTCAGCAGACAAGGGAGCTAGCTGGCAAATAGATCCATTGGGTTTCAGAGACAATTTTATTTCAAGGGTACACAAAACAGTTGTACGGTAGAGGTATGGTGGGGAGTATGAAAATCAGGACATTTTTGACCAGGTGTATGTATTTAGTCATGTATCTTATCACAGGTAGTGTCAAAGCTAGAGTTCTGTGAGTGCAGTGCTTGAAAAAGTACTTATGGCCAGCATTATTCTGGAATGTGCTGCCTGAGAAATACATTAAAGCCTGCAGAACCTGAAACCCTTAATGGAACTTGTCTGAGTCTTCTAGTAATGGGTAATTTTCAAGGTAAAACACAATATATTAAGGTGAAAGTTGATATAATTTCAGTATTATTTCTCCTTATGCTGAAAGGAATCCGCTAAGGGTAATCTGCTGAGTAAATTCTGTAAATTACTGCAGATTTTGAAATAAATTTCAGTCCTCTTCCCCCACCCCCCCTTGTTTGAAAGATTTTATGGGAGCTTAGCATGAACCTTATACAATAAAAAGCGGGGAATTCTATTTAGCTTCTGAAGTTTAACCCCTTGAATTAAGAAAGATGTCATGTCTTTGAGTTATGTTAAGAAATTACTATGATTTTTGTGTTAAAGCAGCAAACCTACATTTTTCTAGCCCTCAAGCACAGCTTGCAGTAAAAGTAACCTTACTTTTACAGGACACTGAAGATAATAAAAGGTGTGTGCATAGGGTTAGAGAATCCTCTTTTATGCTAAGTGTTTTCTCAGCTACTATAAACAGAAAATGATAACAGTTTCTAATGTAATAGGAATATGTGTTATTGTCTACTTAGTGAGAATAGAATGACCTCTTGATTTCTATTTTATGTCAGAAAAACTTTAATTATAATTTTGTAGTTACATTTATTGGGGTATTTGTTTAACCTGCAGAGTAGAAAGGGCTGACATTATATCCAGGTTTTACCCAATAGCCTCATGATTTCATGTCAATCTTTAGTATTTTCACGAAAATATAGAAAAGTCAGCGTTTTCTGCATGTTATTCACAAGAGGATGAAACAATTAACCTTTTTCCTTTTGAATTTCTATTTATTAATTTGGAAGTAATTACAAAACATCATTGATCATGACCTAAAATGACTTGTATATTTCTATTGTTGCTTTTCAGAACAAGAAATATTTCTCTTTAGACTTGCCATACATCTTCAGACAGAATAATCAATACAGGGATTTTTATGCTATTGGTCATGCTTGATTTCTTAACATTACTGATCTATAAGTATTAAACCGTCTTTTATAAAGCATGTACTTGTTATGGAGTTGAAAGTTATGTATGAATGAAGTGGGATTGTTTTATAATTACAGTGCCTTAGCCAAATAATCTGAGTCTGTGGTGTTCATACACACACATGCTCTGAAAACTCAGTTTAACAACTCTTTATTGATAGGGACTCATCGAGTACTTGCAAAAGCATTTGCAGAAATGAGTCATTATTTTCCTATTTTGTATAGTCTCAGATGTCACTGACTTCAGTTGTAATCAAGGATATTCACAGTCTCTAAAATCAGACACATCATAAATCGTATTCCAGTGCTCTTTGTTGACGTTAACCGTAAGCAATAATGACATCTAACCTAACAGTTTAAGGACAACAGTGGTCATGTCATTTTCCTCTTGGTAATCTTCCTATAGAAATTGGTTTTGCCCGTGCATATGTTGCAAAGAGAAAAAATTTCTCTCTTGAGCCCTTCTATGCCACTCAATATGTACTGAAAACCATGCCCATGATGATGTTTTTTGAATCATATTCAAAAAGAGAATGTTTAAAGGAAATGGACTCATTATCCCAGGTTTCTGTCAGTTGTCTTTCATAGTAAGACCAGTGAAAATTGTTTGTGTTGCATGACAAGGAAAACTGGGCTGCTTTCATTCATTTTCTGATATAATTAATTGTAGTATTACAATATGACCTAGAGAAAAATCTTAGTTTAAGTAAATATTCATGTATTTCTGGGAATAGCATTCCTCTACCTTTTTCATTGTTTTTGAACACTTTTTATTAATGGAGGAAACTACCTTCCTACGGCTTGAATATCAGGTTTGCATGCATCCTGTTCAGTAAGCCAGAGTTAATGTCATCACAAAGTTCACCTGAAATAGTCTTCTAAGTGAGGCTTTCTTTGTGTGCTTTTTGGTGATTTGCTTTCCTTTACCTAACTGCAATTGGGTTTTAATTGGAATTTTCTGGAAGATTTTTCAAAACATTACAAATGTGTTGTAGCAACCTGTAACAATTAAGCCGTTCTGTGCTAAATATTGTAAGTTTTAAAATTTTTTTTCTTATTTTTTTATTAATCAACTTCAAGTGCTGTGTTGTTCACACAGTAAAATACTTCTGGATCGCATCATTTCAGTGGGTTGCTGTCTTGCTTTGCCTAAAACACTTGAGCAGCTGTCCTTAGTAGATAATGACCTCATTGCTCAAGTATTTGCTGGATTTAATTCTGAATTTCCACTTAGAAGATAACCTTCCTTTGGAGTAATGACTAAGACTTTGTATGTATTTTAACTGGATCAGTATTTTAAGTCTGTTCTTATTTTTCTCTAAGAAATATCTCAGGGTATGAGAAGAATTTTTGATGACTCACTGTAGGACAGCATTTACACAGTATTAATTGAACACATTTCTGAATCTGTAAAGTATTAATTGAACACATTTCTGGATCTGTAAAGTGCATGGTGCAAACTACCAAACCGATTAGTGTAACTTCATCTTATCACAAATTTTACAAAAATGTATGAAGTAAAAAATTATTAACTTGTTAATAGTGACCTTATTTACATGTCAGTGGCCTGTTCCTTTCTTAGTTTTTCCCAGAATTCAATTATTGCAAACCCTGAAGTGTATTATTATTAGATATATTGATTTATATTAGTTTGGGTTTGAATTGTTTTATTGAGCGATGTTTTTTTTTTTTGTGGGAGGTGCTGGTTGTGATTTTGTTTTGCTTTGCTTTTTTTTTATCAGGAGCATTCTAATTGCTTATTTTATATGAAAGTCACATTAGTGTCACTCTCAGTACCATAAATTATTTAGTTATGCATGGATACTCTTGTCATGGATGTTCAGCATTTTCTCTTATCTGTGTGTAGAAATAAGTCAAGAAGTTTGAATGCTGTAGAGGTCAACTAATCCCCTTTCCGTTTTCATTTCTATTTTTAATAGGCGAGGACTTTTGCTTTGTTCTCTAAATTTTTTGCTAATCTTTTATTTTTCCAAAATATCCAATAGCCATACTCATAAGTGTGTGAATGTTTGGGTATCAGCAATGTCCCACAGCATACACCTTTGTTGAAGTCAAAATGTAGTGGGTGGCTGTGGGTTTTCATAGGGGCAGCTTTTGGTTTGACTTTTTTTCTGCTGGGTATAGGCAAAACCAGTAAGTTTTGACAGTTGTTGCCTGAAACTGAAGTTCTAATAAGAGTCATGAGGAAAATGCCTGTATGTCTTGATCTAAGAAACTGAAGTATTCTACCCTACATTCTCAAAGGACAAGGAGTATCAGTGGTTTGGAATGTGATGCTGCACTTTGGGTCTTGTCTGGAAACATTTTCTCTCTTTGTGCAACTGGACTTCATAATTAAAACTGTTACCATGTTCCTTTAATGAGTTTGAAAAGGTTTAATAAAAAGCTGGTAGTTTGTTCATTAAGATTTCCACCAAAATAAAGAATTCAGAGCTCTTGATGTAGTTCCACAGTCTGAAGAATTCTCGACTTTAGGACTTGAACTTTTTTGGCCACATTATTAGAAATAGATTACTACCTCATTTTCCAGCATGTTTGGATTTGACTTTATATGCAGAGCAGGGATAGAAAATTAGATCCTTCAGGGGATATTAGTGAGACTTGACAAGCATCTGGATATAAAATAGGTTTGGATAGCTGCCAGATCCACCAAAACAACATTGTACCAGGTGTTGATGCATGGGGTAAAAAGATTTCAGAAATCTCTGATGTGTGGGGGAACTTGAGTCCTTATACATGCATGCAAGATTTTAAAATTCCAAGGTGTTTCACTGATGCTTTGGACTTGGCTGTGATTGTCCACCTGCTTTTTTACTGCAGGTCTTCAAATGTGTACGTGGGAATAAAAAGAAGTTAAAGAAGGGAGAAGTCCCATTAAAACCAAACTGAAAATCAGGCCCGTAAAATGTCTGTTGGACGCTGATCACTCTTCCCCAAGGTGTAGTTAAGTCAAACTAAGTGTAGTTCCCTGCTGTTGTCCCTCAATAGCAGTCCATCCTTTCCAGGAATTTACTGGCTGGCACCTGCTCGCTTCTCATCCTGGGTGTGATCCAGCCTTCTGACATGGACAGCTGCTGGATTGGCTCAAGCAGGGCTGTGGGTGGTCTAGCATGGCTTCTAGCTAGGCGAGCGATCCAGTTCTGTAATTTGTCACCTTCTGCTGGCAGTTGTACTGAGGAGGTGAAGAAAGACTGGAAATTAAAAGAAGGAAAGAAAAAAAAAGCCATCCTCCTCATCTCACTGGCAGCTCCTGTCATACAGCTGAGGTGTGCAGTGGGAGGCTGGGCTGCCAGTACTGCTCCCTGCTCTGTGGGAAGTAAGTCCAGGGATTCAGTACCCTTAGTTCTTCACTGTTATTGAAGAGTTTACCGAATTTCTAAACCTGAAGGAAACTCACGTCATTTTGCCTATTTATCTCTATCAATTTGCTCACATCAGTTTGGTAAACAACAGAACTTAGTAATATGTCAGAGGATTGTATAAAAGCCTGTTTCTCTTCTGTTTTGGTTTTTGTCTTTTAAGCAGACCCTCCCATGTTTGCTGGTTTACCTGATTCTATTTGTCACACAAGCTCTTGAAGGCTTAACACAGAATGCAGCTTTGCATCAGATGGGAGTACAGCTCCTCGTTCTGCTTGGATTGGGGTGGTTTTTTGAAGACTACAGCCAATGGCAGCTTTCTGTTAATACAGTGGTCCTAATGAGGGAAAAATTTTCCAAGTCATTAGCTATCAATGCCTTGTAAATCATATCTTTTAAACCATAAAGGTATTTAATTTGAATAGAGAAATCTGAACATGCTTCAAAATGCAGATAAATGCTGAAATTACTTTTGGGCAACTTTTATTTGTCTCCTAGGTGAGGACTAGTTCTTGATGATAGCACCAATGGCACAGTGGAAAAGGAATTTCTACTTTTTTGGTCTATGCACCTGGTCCTCTTCGTGTGTGTCTTCTGAACTTGGCAGATGTGAGCCTGGAAGCAGTGCTTGCCTTCTCTCAGAGAGGAATTAAAGCTCAACCTTTCTTAATTTTTATAAGATTTTATTTCTGTAGGGTCTCTGAAACATTGAATATGCTTTGGCTAGATCACTTGATTGCATGACTGTGAGCTATAGATCTATCCCGACTGTCCCTTGTTGCAAGAAATAAAAATTATGCTCTTTCAGGAGAGCTGCTTATCACTGACTACAAAAGTAACCTTAAAATACTTTGCTCTTGGTGGACTAAATTCTTTTAGTTTTTTATTTATGCATCTTTATGTCATCTTCATGCATCTATCATGTCTATAAAGCCAGCTACTTAACAGATGTGGTTTTAATGTAATGTAAAATTACAGTTTAATATACCACTTTAAAGAAGTACATGTAAGGAATAAATAGAAAGCGGTTTCAAACATATTCAGAAGTGCCCGGGTATTATTTTACCAGAATCCTTTGCAATAGGAATTTTATCTCTTACCTGAACTAAATAGCTTTTTAAAATTGTTATTTTCCATTTGAAAATTTTTGACTTCTTAGGAAAAAAGAGATACAGAATTTTTCCTTATACTTCTTTCCCTTTCCTTCTCCCACCCTCACCAGTCAAAAGGGAGACTTAGAAATACCACCAAATGTCTCATGGGAATTAGTTGAAGTGCCGTATGTCCCACACACATGTCCCTAAAGACCCAGTTTTCAATTTAGTTTGTGTCCCCTGATATTCTACAGAGATTCTATAAGATCATTTATTTTGCTGTGCTTTGACAAGAATGAAAAGGTTGAAAAATACTTTTTATAAGGTGCTGTGGGACTTCTTCTTAACTATTTTATTTTGTTATCTGAAATACTTTAAATTCTAATATTTTGTTCTAATGTATAAATATTTGAAAATTTGCCAATTCCCATAGGGAAGAATAATCCACCTTTTCAGCTGTATTTAATTCCATAACTAGTGTTTCAATGTTTCCATTTTGGTCTTGAATTTGTTATAATATTTCTTCCATTAGCACACAGTATTTCATCAGTCATCGTTACAGCAAATGTCTTCAAAGAGAGTACATTTTCTCTTAGTCTTTTGGCTATAACAACAACCACTGGCGGCTGCTTCTCATTCTTGTGTCACAAAAGAGCAAAATACGAAAAGCAGTATTTCCACGTACTGCTATATAAGCGTATGTAACAATAAAAGCTGTTTTGCAAATGCCTCTCTTTCCATGCAAATTAACTTATTAAAGTTAAATAATGGAATTTCTTGTATTTAACTTATAAATAGTTTGGCAGGCCATGGATCCTTAGCCCCCAAAGTTCATGGGCAGGCTTTGGGGATGTAACAATTCCAGTGCTTTTAAAGTGCTGTGTAGAAAGGAGATTTTCGAGCAGAAAAGTCTGAAAAAGCTCAGCTTCAAAGCTTTTGCCTCTCAGGCTATGGGGTTTCCGAAGGCAATGCTGAGTCATATCTGACTATTGGGATATAATCTTCTCCAGTTTAGGAAGGTCTCTTGGCCTCAGTTAGGGTAGACTCAGACTGCTGAAAGCTGCCATAGTTACACTGTGTACTACAGAGCCTTTTGCTCCTGTAATTTTCAGAGTATCGGTATTAAAATTGGGTACTATCTTTTATGTACAACAAGAGATTTTACTGTGGCTAGAGAGAGCTTGTCTTCCTGAATCTTGGCTTCAGGTCAGATCTAAAGAATTTCTGTTGGGAACTGTAAGCTTTGCTCCCAAATTCACACTTTTGAGAGTGAATCGTGTTGTGCAGGTTGGTCAAAATGTAACTGGGCAATAACCTTGTCACAGAGTGGAAACAGCTTGGAAAAGAATAAAGCAGTTTTTGTAGTTTGCTCAGTTACAGGTAAGTACCTGATATTTCATTGCCTTTCTGAGATAGATGGAATAATGAGGAAAAGACCGAAAATTTTTAAAATGAAAAAGCCCTAAACCATGCTCTTTAAATTACTTGGAGTTTATCGACACTTAAGACTTGAGATGTTGATTCTGCACTTGGCTTCATGAAGCAAAAATAGTTTTTCCTCCTTCTCTCTGTGATTCATCTCTTGGCAAACATAGCTGTCTTTGGAAGGACGGTCTCACCATTCTTGCCATGGTGCCAAAATCACTTCTCTTACAATAACTGATCAAGAAAATCCTTGAATATTGCTGTTCATCCTTAAATTAGGAAAAGAAGTGTAATAACAAAAGATAATGATATCATTTAGAATAATAAATCCAAATCCTACATAAGTGACTGAAAGAGAATAGAGAGGAACAAAGTAAAATCGGTTTAGTAGGAGTACATACATGTGCTAACACTTTATTGCACTGATTTAAAATATGTCACCCTTTTAAAGTTTCCCATAACATTTGTACTACTGGAATGTCACAAATGATTTATTTTACCTTTTCTGATGATCAGAGAAAATAAGCAGACTGAGAAAGAGGTGTTTGTCAAAGTACATCATAATTATTTTGGTTGCTTGCATACCAGGTGCCAGCTTTTTTACTTATCTAAGTGAGTTCTTCATTTGTACAGCAGCTTTTACTTTTAATCTTTCACCCTAAAAATACTTTAAAGTGAAGAGAACTGGAGGGGGAGGAGGAGGATGCAGCAACTGGTCACAATGAGGTGTTTGTGTTGATTTGCAAGTCAGTTGATAAATACACACTGTATTTTAGGGCACTGCAAGGATGCTTCTCAATGTAGAATTTTTCCCAGCAATTTTACTCTTGCAAATTACATAATATCAAGAATTACAGACCATGAAAATGTGCATCTGTTCTATGATACTGGTAGCTGGAATAGTTGTCCCTAAAGTCAGTTAAGAATATTTCATCCTGGAATTTTTGAAGAGCAAGAGGAATCACACTTTATATTTGTGCCATGTAATAATGAGTAAATTTTTTTAACTGAAACAAGTCAATTTCTTATTTAAAATTAATTGACTCTCACCAAGCCACATCATATTATTTTTAAAGTAAAAAGCAATATAAAGTAGAACATGTTTGAAGTGCTAGATTCAGAGGTAAAAAGTCTTGCTGCTACTAAGGGATGCATTTTTTCAAATGGCATTTAAAATCTACCAAAAGTGTGAAACAGACTAATGACAAAATACAGGTTGCATAAGAAGAATTAATGTTGGAAGGTTTTATTCCTATTCCACATTTTATTCTTAGTAAGATAATGTTTTGTAGCAGGATCTTTTAAAAAGAGAGCATTAGTAGTGGGGTTTTTTTGGTTGTTTTTTTTTTTCCCTTTCCTTTCATACTTTTTTTGTTTAGAAAGAGGTACATCTCAGTGTGGATAACTTAGTTTTGTTTTTATATTCATATACTATCAGGTACACTTCAAAGAAAGTAGAGTGGCAGGTTCCTTTAAGATATATTTCTTTTTTTCCCTTAAAACCAAGAATAGCTATGTTGCCAACCTAATTTCTATTGTGAAATTGCTTCTGTGATATGTAAGAAACTAAAGCATTTTACAGCTCAGGGAGACTCATTGTTTTTTCCATGGCATGGGTGCATTTAAAAAAGAAATTATATGTATAAAAGGGGAAAAAATACACTTACTTTTCTACTCAAAGCTATTGCATTGAGAATTATTTCTACAGGCCTTGTGGACTTCTGTGGAATCTTAATAGCTGTACTGTTGCATATGTATAATTCCGTGCTCATCTAAACTAGGTACCTTCACTTTAACTATTGGCTTATTGATAAACCTAAAATGAATCAGTTTTTATGGAAGTCACCTCTTTCCGCTAATGCATTTAATAGTGTTAGTATTTTATTGTATATATGCTCCATTCGGATCTATGTGATAACAATGGAGGTGTAGCCAGTTGTTATGCACATGAATTCTGTACACGACAGAACACGTCTTTCAACGGGATCCTATTTTGTGAGTTTATCTATATGAGTTGTTCTTTACGAGTTGTTACACATAGTAAGTCTGTGAATTTATAGAAATACTATTCTTCTATCATGCACATGTGTCCAATCTTTTTCAACATAATTATGTTGAGAACAGTCTGGGTGGCCAGCCATGCCTATACATGCTCCTGATAATGTACTTGATGTCAAGTGAGGCAAGGCTCTGGGCTGGGACACCAGCAAGGTCTCATTCCAAATGATGACATGCCATATTTACTGAAGACACATTAGTGTCTGTACATCCTAGAATTCAGGGACAGTGCTTTAGCTTGATCATAATTCTTGGTTTTGCTTCAAGGCTTCCCACTCTATCTCACAGATACAACACCAGTGGAAAAGAGCAAAGAAAAGGACTGAGAGTAAGTTAATGGGAGTACTGAAGAGTACACGGGTCCAAACTCATACAAAAGTAGGTGTAATGAATTTCCCAGGTCCTTCAAGTATTGCTTATGACTTTGTTCTGGTTCTATAGATATTATATCAACCTGAAGGGAAAATATAAATAAGGCAGATTATATCTGATTGGTTTTTCACGGAAGACTACTGAGAGTGACTCCATCAATTCATAGGATAGAAAAGATTGCGATCTAGTAGTGAAGATTCCTCCTACAGAAGTTAATAACAACTGTTATTTTCAGGCACTCTTTAAGTGCCTGTCAAACCATGTTCCCATGTAAGTCTGTTTTAGTATTTGGGTTCTCTGGTTTTCTTTACCCATTACTCAATACCAAAAGAAAGATAAATTTTTTTATACCTGGTTGATTAAGAGCATTCACCCTGGGTTGATTTGTTTGTTTGGGGGAGGCTGTTGGTGGTTTTTGTTTTTGTTGGTGGTTTGATTTTGTTTGGGATTTTTTTGTAGTTTTTTCCTTTATATCTTTTTGGGTTTTGGTTTTGGTGTTGTTATTAGGGTAGTTTTGGAGCTTTTTTATGTAAGAAAAGTGGATAGTCATGAGTTAGCCTGATTAATTTCATCTACTTAATGTGTAGTAGAGTTTTGTACTTTGACTTGAGTGGTCTCTGGGACTGTCAAAAAAATATGCCTATCTTCAAACACTGTGAGGCATCTGTATTTGATCTATTTTATTTTAAATTAATTAATGAGGAATATAGTTATCCAGGTTCAGAGCCTGGTTTTGCTGAATTGCCATATAATCTTTGCTTAAATTGGACTTCCACTACTTCTCTCTAAAAGATGTGGTTGCTTCTTAGTTATCGGGGATTGAATCCATGTGGCATAAAACCCAAGTGGGCAAAGAGAGAACTGCCTGGCAGTTGGTTTTGAAATGCTTTGTTTACAACTGTGTTGTGAAACTGAGTGAAATTTTTGAGAGAAAGCTGAAGGACGTTATTAATTCATTTATACCTGCTCTATGCCCACGCACAGAGCTGCAGCAGATACTCCTGGTTAAAAGAATTTGATCTATGTGTGCATTTATATGAACAGAACATATCAAAGTATTGCATTTGCTGTGAGATATGATCCTTCTGTGCATGAAAATATTTTATTTCCTAACTAAACATACTGTAGGCTCTGAAATTAAGTTTTCTTTTTCTGAAGAAAAAGACCACTTGTGAGTTAGATGGATTTATCACCATTTTGGTCTTTTTAAAAGATTCTGTCTAGATTTAGTTCCAGTCTTTTTTTAGGCTAAATCTAAAGAAAAATGAATGCAATTTGGTTCAGCACTGATCAGAATATATAGATATTAAAAAAAAGGGGGAGGAGTAACTATTGTTGTTAGCTGGTTTTTTTGCATTTCAGGTGATGTTTTTTCCTAATGTCTTATAAAAATACTTTCTTACCCTTCCTGGTTATCACAATTGTCTCTCTTTTACCTCATATTAGTAAGGAACATATTTTTGGTCATAGCCATAGGAAATTTGTAAACCAAATAATTGTTTTCTTACTTCAGCTGTTTTCTCTATGTATGCTTGAAGCGCTGCAGCACTGAAATAAGAAGGAAATAGAATGCTTATTTTCCACTAGACACCTTCCATATAATACTAAATAGTTTCAAATGCAGGAAAAATCCTGTGAGTAATTTTGCTGACAAAATCTAATCTCTGCACCTACATTTCTGTAAGACCTTCCGTTTTGAAACTTAACTGTTTTTACAAAAAAGGCAAAGAAAATGCTGCTGTAAAAAGAAAAAGTGTGTTACAAAGTAAATTAGTGCTGACATTCTAATGCGGAGTGCATATGAACAAAAAGACATCAGTAGGACACTCTAACATGTATTTTCTCGTGTTCCTCATACCATTCAGTGCCTAACCTTTTACTGTTTTGATTTCAAGCCACAGCTTTTAAAAATTGAAATGCCCAGTCTAACCATTTCTGTTTCATCAAGTTAGCCTGTTAGAATACTATTAGAGAACAGGGTAATGATGCATAAACAGATTGAATTGTTATTGCAATAGTAATTTTTTTTTTTTCAGATACACGGCAACTACAAAATGAGGAAAATATTTTCTACTATTAAATGCTTCCTAAGTCAGTGAGTGCTTCAGAGAAAAGTAGCAATCTTCAGTCATTCATTTTCAATATTTGACTACACAGAAGTGCTATAAGAGCTGCTGGAGACCACAGGTTTCAGTTCACAATTGCACCCTTTCCCAACTGCTTGCAATTAAAATGACACATGGATGTCTCCATTCCCACCACCAACTCCACCCTCATTTCTGTGAGTGGAAGCCTGTCTCAAAACCTGATTTTTTTATGGTTAGAAATTTTCTTTTACTAGGTATTTTTTATCAAGTCTTTCTTTTCCAGTATTGTTTTCTGTAATAACTATTTGATAAATAAATGTGTTGCCTGTTGTATCCAGGATTATTCTACAGTCTGCTTCTGGAAAGTCAGTCTCCTGTATTAATGTGATTCTTCACTTTTTGTAATAGCGTTATATAGGTCTTTAATATACCCAGCATAACATACCTATGTGGGATACAGGAAGGAGGGAAGTGGGCCCCATTAAAATTCCTTTAGTACTTTTGTCAATTTTTGTTTTTATAATTTCCTTCCTGACACTGATTTTTTTAATTTTTTTTTTTTTTTTTTTTTTTTTTTTTTTTTTTTTTTCATTACAATATTTTTTGTCTTTTTTTTTTTTATTTTTTAGGNTGATTCCCAACAAAATAAGGTATGCTTTTTGTCTTTGTAGTGTGGAAGAGAGGTTTTTCTCAGAGCCACATTTTGCCTTTATCAGGTGACAGCATCTTTTAATTTCAAACCATGTCATTACATTAAAGTGGGTAATATCACTGCCATGGATAGATATACTTGTTATGGAACATTTGGTCCTATTGAACGGGTGAACATTACTTAGAAAGAAAAAATGTGTGCTAGAAAACTTGCTATCTGAATAGAATATTTAAAACATGATATGGAAGGATAAAACTTCTTACTCTACATTTGATAGCACTATAGGCCTCCTTGTAATCAGAGAACAGTCACAGAATATTCTGAGTTGGAAGGGACTCACAAGGATCATAGAGTTCAACTCTTAAGTGAATGGCCAGTAGAGGGATCAAACTCACAACCATGGTGTTGTCAGCACCATGCTAATGTTATCAAGCCTGTTTTTTTTTCTGGATGGACCAGGTGAAGATAGGCTGAGAGAATTGAAAAAGGGCATGAATAGACAGTGAAATAAAAATTAAAATCAGATCTTGAAGAATAATTATCATCTTAGCCAAATATGGATATTTGTTATTTAGCAGTTTTCATCAGTTTAAAAGTAAATGTTGATGACTGTATTAGAGAGTAATTGCAGTAGAGGAATGGCAGCTGTATTTTTGTGAAGGACTACCACATAAAAATGCACAATATTTCTGTAGAGATGTAAACGTAGTTCTTCTTAATTAAGCTGATTCCTAGCAAGGTAAGAATAGACAGACTAATGTAAAAGTGTTAAAGCAGCTGCTGTAGGTTTAATCAGGAAAGGAGCCAGCCTGGAGAATCAGAGTTATAACAAGTTCCTTCATGGACCCCAAATATGAGGCCAGTGGGTCAAAAAGAAAAGGGTTTTGATACTTGCCTTTCTAACAGACTTTAGAATAGAAAGTTCTAGAGCTACAGGTAAAGTATATCATAATGCCCTCCTTTTCAGTACTGCACCATAGGAGGATGAATTTGATGAATAAGGGATTGATTTTGTGGACGTTAAGATGATACTGTTACGGTTTTTATTATTGAAAATTCAGTCTCTGAACCACCAGAGACTATAGCTTGTGAATTGCTACAGTTCCTCATCCCACATTTACCTTAATCACTTGACTAACAACTGCAGTTTCACTTCTTGTTCTTAATTGCTGAGAAATACATGTTAATTTCTGAGCTATGAAAAGTTCATAGGTGGCATTTTTACTGTTGAGACTATGTATAACTACTTAGAAATATTTTCAGATGCTTTAGGGAGTTGACTTTTAGACCACTTTCAGAGCAAATGAAAGTAATTTCATTAAAACTTGATTAATATTTTTACGAGAGCTCTGTAACTTTAAACAGAAGGTCATTTAAACCTATAAAGCCTAGAAGACAAGAATAAGATATAAAAAAGTTTTTAAAGTGACTATGTCAAAAGTGTGCTACTTTAATAATGAATACATGTGTTACAATAAGGAGAGGGGTTTTTACCATTATGAATGTCTCTTTGTCATTAGAGAGAAGCATTTCTTCCTGAGAGGACTTCAGTTTTGCCTGTTCATTTGTCTGTCCTAGGCCCTCACACAGGGCTGGTCATAATCTATCAGAAAACATTCAATGGAAAATTGATAAAGTGGCAAAGAACCAAAGGTTTTTTCATGCATTTTCTTGTTGTCTCCCTTCTCAAATGTGTACATTTTTGGATTTGAAGTTTTGATTTGTCCTTTGTTTGAGGGACTGAAGAAATGTTAATGACTTGGGAATAGTATAAAATCACAGTGAGAAAATAAATCCAGATTTCAAAAGAGTGTATCCCATGAAAAGGCTACAAAGGTGCTAACTACAGAAACCTGCAATATAGGTTTTTTGCAAGGAAAGTACTTTTTTTAGTGCTTATAGAACAAGGTAATTTAAATCTCTCAATATCTGCTCAATCAGCTCACTTCAGCTTTCAAATTTTTAATATAATTTGCAATATTTAAACATAGTTTGCAGTTGTCTTTACTTGCATTCTCTTGCTATCTCTGTGCTGTAGTATATATTGCTATTCCTGTAGTAATAAGTATTGCTAATGAACTCATGTGAACATTGCTGTTCAGGAAGGGTAAGGAAGGGGCTCTGTGTCACTTGTATCATCCTATACAGTTAAACATTTTGATCATGTGAGTAGAAAAATAATCACAAATCAAGAAAGCAAAATGTGTAGGCACTCTGTTCTCTGTCATGTCCTCCCATCCCTTGCAATTTTCTCTGGCCAAAGTCCAGGGCAAAGAGTACCCATGCGGCAGTTGAATGTCTGATGTTTTGTGACAGAATGGCTGATTCTGTCGAGAAAAGTTTAAAAGTTAGTTAATATATATGTTTATTTTTGGTCTGGAACCATAGTCTGCATTATAACCACCTCCATTAGCAGCAACAACAAAGTGCCAATTAAATGCCCACAATGAATATAAACAGTATAGCTTTCAGATATATTGAAGCTGAAGTTTCTGAGTGTCAGACCTTAGACTAAGTCAATCTGTGTTTCTTACACAGAATCTGAACTCTCCACATGCATGGGAACAAAATTTTGGGATGTTTTAAAAATCGATTTATTTTTATTTCTTTTACATGCAGCGGCTACTCTGTATGGGCACTGGTTTCCCAAGGGATGAAGGTTAAGGGCATGACCCATGATGAAGTTTTGCCTTGGTGTTAGGGGGAGTTTATCTGGGGGAACCCTCAGTATTTTCAGTAAAAACTACTTATCTGGTATAAATATGTATTGGCTAGTGCCTTGAAGGATCCTGGTCTGATCCATTCCAGGTGGACTCAGGCTGCTGTAGAACTTGGTAACAGATCCAGCAAATTTGAGAATGCTGGGAGTGTGATAGTCTTTAGTTGAGAGACCACCAATTGAATGCAAGAAAACATTTTTCTTTATTTTATTATTCTTGTAGTTCAATTAATGACTTCTGCACAAATACCAAAATCACATAGTCCCACTATAGTTTAGAATATGTAGTTAATAACAAAGCTACAGTAATACCAGCTAAAGAGCAAAAATACAAATTATCCATTCATTTGTGGAACACTGTTCTTTTCATTTTCTCAGACTTTTGTTATAACTCTTGGTGCAAGTAGGTTAAGAAGTTTGCAGTGTGACTTAGAGAATGAGCTAAATGCTCTAAAATGTACTTGTAAAAGAATGACACTCTTTGCTTTCCATTCTCATGTGAATTATCCTTTTTGAGATGCAAACAAGCTTAGGCAGATAAAAAAGCTGCTACGCGCAACTTCAAGATTGACTGTGTGGAAGAGTCAGCAGCTAGAAAGAAGAATTCTGAGTCTGATGGTTAATTTCTTTCTTCAGCATGAGGCTTTATTTGGTATGTTTCCTGACACAGGATATACAATCTGATAATCCTTAGCCAACAAACTGGCTGTGGCACTATGATCTTGCTGCTGATGTGCACTGAATACAGATTACTTAAACTAAAATGATCCCCTCTTCTTGTGTTCTGATGTGTGCTTTACAGAGATAAAAGCAGACTGATTCCCCTTTGACAGCTGTATCATCCACTTTGTTAGGCATCTAACCAGGGTTCACTGTATGATCATTACAACTTAGAAATGGAAAAAATGTACAGTATAAATACACCTCCTAATGAATATTCAAATTGAATTGGGTTAAAGCACGCTTTGCATTAAACATTACTGTAAAGGGCACTAAGACATCTCAGGAAGAATTTTTGCTCCTTCGCATTAATGTTTTGACCGTGTATAGTCCCTGACACTTGAGTGGCTTGTTTTCTGAAAGTGTCTGTCTGTGGTTCCACACAGGATTGGAGGAAGATTTTCATAGTCTCTTCAGACCTTGAACTGATTAGAAACAGAAATATCGCATTAACTTTTTTCTTGTACGCATTCCTACTTATATTGTGGAGCTATGTAGTAAGGGAAAGGAAGGAGGGGGGAGATGTTAGAACCTCTGGATTTCCTGCCGTAGGTGTGAGCAGCCAGCCTTTGTGCAGAAGATTCTTCTGAGCAATTGTTTTCTATTGTGACAAGATGTCAGGCAGGTGGTCTAGTGGAGATCAACAGTTGTCGACCACTGCTGTAGAACAAGATGACAGAATTTATCTGTGAGAAGCAAGTAAACCAGCGGCAATCATGTAATTGGTTTCTTGAAACCACACTTAAATATTGGTGGTCATTGTTGAGAAGTAGAAATACTTATTCCAAGCAATTGTCATCTATCGAATGTGATACTCCTTGCTAGTGCAAGGAAGGTGCTATAAATTTTTTGGTCCCTTCAGAAATTGTTCTTCAATTTAAACATTTTTTCATACTTCAAATGTGACACTATGTACAAGCTGAGAAAAAAACCCCAAACCACCCTCATAATGGAAGGGAGGAAGATAATCCATTTGATCCATTAGACGAGTGAGACAGCTATGCTGAACTCTGAGATAAATGCCAAAACTTATCCAACCCAGAGACAGTTCCATTCACATCACCTCCGGATGTGAAAAACATTTTCACTTGTTATTTACAATGTAGCTTTCCTTCTAGTGTTCAGAAGACTAATAAATCAGCATCTGTTAGGTATTTCAAGATGCTATCTGAAAGTTAAAGATTCTTATTATTTCACTTTTTACAGTTTCCTACTGAGAAATCAAGAGGACTTACGCTTATTTTTTATTAAATTATTGCAGATGCTGTATGTATGTAAATAATAAATCTTGCTGTACTGCTTTGTTACTTGACAACCAGGTGAAATAATTAAAGAGTTTAAGAAAATGTTTAATACTGAGTGACTCTATCCCTAGTTAATAAGCTTCCTAAAGCTTTCTAATTACACAGAAATCACAGTGAAGTTAATGCTTTCAAACTGAATATTGCAATATATGTCTAATACTTCACTAGAATACCAGTATATTTCAAAGTAATCTTGAAGCATTTCAAAACAGTGTTTCTGTCTTAGCCTCTTCCTCTCCAAGTACTTTACCTTCTGCAAGACGCTTTTCATACTATTGCTATCAGCAGTAATGTCTCAAGTCTAAGAGAGAAAACACCTTCAAACCTAAGTTGACATTTACAAAAGATATTTAGCATATCATAAAAAAAAATTAAAGTAACTTTCAGTGTATTAGGAAAATGTGACCATTGCTTCTTTCTAGCCTTGTTTATATTTTAAAATATTCAAGCAGTCAAGAGAGGCAAAACTTCTATTGATACCTTGTTCTGGTTTTGCTAATGACTCTTCTGGTTTCATTTCCATTAACCTGGCACTTTGGACTGGGGGGAAGGGAGGGGTAAGATTAACATGCATTCCCTATGCTGGATGAAACTGTTGAGCCTGTGTAATTCTGTGTTGTTACTGCTTGAGGAGTTGTCCTGACAGGCATGTTACACAGTCCCTCCTTTCCGACATTTCTGAACAGTGGTTTTGGGTGTGTTTTCTGTTTGTTTGTTGTTAGGGTTTGAGTTGTTGCTTTTTTTTCTTATTTCACTCTGAGAAGGAAAACGAAAAATAATTTTTGGGGAGAGTTGTGCTGCTGTGTTTTAAATATAATTGGAATATTCTGTAGAAAACAGGAGGGTAGTTGGTTCAGAGACTGTTGTCCAATTTTTCTTAGCAGCTGAAAATTATTCAATGTTCTTTATCTGTGTTTCAGAGAGTACTTTAAAATACAGAATATTTTATTTAATTTCAGGAAGAGCTCTTTTATTCTTAATGGCAGCCCCCTAAAATTTAAAAGCCTATAAAATCTGCCATTACATGGAAAATTTAGAGAAGAGAGTAGTATAGTACTTCTAAATACTGCACTGGTAATTAGATATGGGATGGCATAGCTACTGCTGATTATTGACTTCTCTGTTCTTCATATACTCTAAGTGCTTAAAGGATAACAGAAAATGTCACTGCTTTCCCTGAAGGAAATTGTAAAATCTAATTTGTCTTACAATCTTTCAGTGAAGCTAAAGACAATAAATTAGGAAGTATATTTTCTAGTCTTCACAGACTCCTGCATGGACTCGAGCTGCTTGCAAAGCAGCTGCCAGTGAAGGCAACGTTTTATTCTGAACAGTGCGTGTTCAAAATGGTGAGTGATATTTAGTTAAATTTTGCTTCCTGATACAGACTGATTTGAAAAAAATACAGACTATAAGTATGCATGTAGTGGATGTATTTCATGGATATTGTAAATCCTTTCTCATTGAAATACCTTCCTCACCCTGCCCCCAGTGAAATCCAAATTCCACATTCCGCAGCAAGCAGAAATTGAGTATTCTTCCAGTGTTACATTTCCTCAAGCATCTATACCTAATTCAAAGTAGCAGTGCAGATTTACATATGTATGTTGCCTTTTTAATGAGGAATCCTCAGATTTTTTCATATTATATCTGCAAAATTTAAATTAATGACTGAAAGGCACCCTTTCCCAAGGACTGTGTCTGACAGTGAAAATCAGAATACAATAATTTACCTTTTTGTACTAGAAACATAAATAGCTGAACTATTAACAGGAGTTTCATGGCCTGAAATATGTTTCTGTCAGGGGCTGCAGAACCCCATGACCTGGCGGAGGCAGTGGTCCCACAGGAACATGTCACCACATTGAGCCAACAGCAAAGCTGTGCATGTATTCCCAGTAGGGACAGGCACAGTCGTGCCACACACACAAGCCTGCAGAACAGAGTCCCTCACCCAGGAAAAGTTAGAAATGGAGTTTAATGAGAAGGCAGGACAGACTGCACTGTTCAGGTTCAGGGCACGGCTGGCAGGTGTATCGACCAGGCCAGTCTATAAACAGAGAATAGCTGAAAGCAAAGAATGCTAAAGAAATTATGAAGTAACAAAACAGTTTTTATCAGACCTTTGGAAGAATAACAAGGCTGGAATCTGAAGGACAACGCACTAGTGTTCTGCAATATTTGTAGTGTGGAACAGAAGAGGCTAATAATTTGTGTGTGTATGAAATTTGTATTTACCTTGCCCTGTTTGCTTTCTTTTTCTCATATTTATAATCCTGCATTTTCAGGATGCTTTGCTCTACGTGGGGAGCTTAACTTTGCCATTATGTGTACAACAAATAACTCTGTCCTTGAGTATCTCCTTACTGTCAAATCTCAAAGTACCAACTATGCAGATGCTATAATTATTTGAAAGGCCACTTATATCCTAGGATTTGTTTTTTCCTTCCTCTGCTGAGTGAGAGTAGTTTGTTATAACTGCTGAAGAAGCAAGAAAATTGTTTTTATTTCCGTCTTATGAAAAATATTCCTTGTTAGAATTACATTATTCATAATCATAAATTCTTAAAATTCTCAACACTTTCAAGAATACTGAACACCAGAAAGTTTTATGAAAATGTATTGCATAAAAACAGATATATGATATTAAGGATAATTTTGCACTGATGCTTTCTGCATTTTGTGCTATGTATATATATATATTCTTTTTCATTATATAATCTGGTAACTATGACATACATACTGGGAAATGGCTCATAATTTGTAAGTTGTTCCTATAGTTTTAGCAGGACTACATTCCACTACATATTTAAGAAAAAATACATTACTTTGTCCTTAGTTAATTATTTAAATGTTGGCTGGCATATAGTATAGGCAGAGGATAGCTGAAAAAAAACAGAGAAAAGGGAATTCTAGAATAACAAAATGCCTTTTAACACAGAGCTTTGGAAGACTATTAAGACTGGAATAGAAAGGGTGTGAGATTAGTTTTCTGCAATATTGATGTTTGCTGTAGAAGAGCCTTGTACAGTTTTTGTGTGTGTGTGCAGTTAGTGACTTCAAAGTAAGCAATGCGATGGGGACTAAAGGTCAGGGAACAAGGAGTGAGAAGCTGTGATGACATTATGCTGCTTTTCCAGAGACAGAAGTTGTGGAGAGCTGAGTAAAGAGAGGGAAGACTTGGGCAGTCCAGGGGTACTTGCTGGAAAGAAAAGCTGACATGTGCTGCTCCTGCTGTTTGAAGAGCCCAAGAAGATTGCTCATCAAATTCTACAAAAATGAGGTAACTGAATTTCACCTAGCCAAAATTCAGGTTAATTATGGGCTTAGCAGAAAGCAACCCCTCCCTCTCTTCTCTGGACTGTGTTTCTGTATTGATAAGCCTACATGCTTTTATGGCACCTGGTACGTAGATAATTTTGCTATTTCATCATTGAATTCTGTTAAAGATGCCTGGAGAGTGCTGTCTGGCTCTGGTGATGTGCTATCCTCTGCCTGGCCTGTGTGTACTCTCTTCCATGGAAGGATTCCCAAGTTAGGACCTTGATGGTTTCTTCTTCAGAGAACCAATTCAGAGGATTCACTTTGCTTTGCAATAATCTTGTCCTTTCCCTGTACTGTCTGTATAGACACTTTGTCAGGTTCTTTTTTAATGAGGTGGTGGAGAAAGGATTTAGAACTAGTTTTGATTCCTGTATCTACTTGCTCCTCAAACTCTTTTTTTTTGCCCTTGATAAATACATTTTAAGATTTAATCTGCTGAAATTTATGATCCTTTCTTTATTTTTCCTTTGGTTAAAATTTTATTATATAAATATTATCTTATTCCTTCCTATGCATAGGATTCTAGCTTTTGTGTGGAAATATTTTTGGATAAATTTCTGTAAACCTTCCCCTATTAAATGAAAATTCAGGACTTCAAAATAAATAAAAAAAAAACCTCTCTAAAAGCACAAGATCAGCTCTTTATTTTGAAAAGTATATGAAAATTCCTATCAAATTTTATGAACAAGATCCTTCCTCTACCAAAAGTTCCTTGGATGTTGAAAAATTTTGCAGAGGAGAAACAAACAAAATCTAAAAAACCTTGAGCACATAAGCTAAGAGTAATGACATAATTTAAAATACATAAAAGTTCTCTCAAAGGAAAGTAAGTATAGAGAAAGCAGATGATGCAATACATAACCTTCCAAAGTCACTTTTTTTGGCATTGTGTCATTTTCCTAATGATAGCTCCTTGAATTTTAAAATTTAAAACTTTTTAAAACTCACTTGCTAATACATCTTAAGGCTATTTTTGCTATTTTAACTATAAATAAATTACAGCATATTGTCCTTTTATATCATATCAAAATTAGCATTAAATTACTTTTTGAAATAGTTTCCTGTGTGCTGATATTCTCCTACTTTTAGCTTCAGAATACTGAAAATTCTCAAGTTTATCATAGTTTATGCTTATTATATGGTATACATGTAATATTATGTTAATACATCTGTTGCCTGGCACCTGCCACCTTTTCATAACTGTTTCCAAGGTAAAAGCATCTAAGCCAAAGGTGTGAGTCCAAGTATATTCCTGCTTCTCCTACTTCACTTGTATGTGCCTGGACAGTCGGTTAACAAGTGTCTTTGCAGTGCACTGGATTAGTAGTGTGAGTTATGTAAATTACTGCAGGAGATGGAAAGATGCAGTGAATTGCCCTTTCAGGCTGCGGAAACACTAAGACCTTACAGCTATAGCTGTCCTATTTTTTTCAGCTTAGAGACTGTTTTTTGAGCTGTGAATACATTTCAGCATATTCACAGCACGATACTCCTTATCTGTAGACTTTGAGGCTTAAGGGTTCTAAAAGTGTTCTATTATTTTGTAAAATAATACTGAACTAGGTGGTGTTGATGTGAATAATACATGTTATGCTGGAGACAAAGCATGTTTCCTGGGTTTTATGGGACCCATATTGCTAATGCTGATCCACTTGTACAAGAATAGGGAATTCTCTTTTCTGGGGTTGAAAAATCTGAGTTTCTGTGCCATCAGTTCTAGGAAATACACTGATAAGATGTACAGAGGGAAAAGAATTTTGCTGTTGTCAACTAGTCCTAGTTGTGTCTGAAGACCACAGTTACCTGATTTCATCAATATGCCTTGCAGTTTCTTGCATCTGTTTGTCGCAGTATCCCTATATGGCAGAAGACAAAAATCACATTGAAAAAGTCATTAAACCTCCATACTTGGAAGAATTCGAGAAAGAAAAAAAAAAATCCATTGTGCTTTAAGTTCCAGTTACTCATCAAACTATACACCTATCAAACTGAAAGCATTAAACGTAATCACTTGAAACTCTCTGCTCTTTGCACTTTTAAGTCAAAAGGGTTTTATCAGATCCTTCATAGATGGTTAAAGTTTATAAAAAGTTACATGAAAGAATGGGAAAAGATGTAATGAGAGAGACCTGTGAAGTACATTGTCTTTATTGTTGTGAATTTATAGAGTGCAATACTTAGAGAACCAGTGCATTTTGTGCATTGTAGGTGAATTGAAGAAATATTTACAATTAGTCTGAAGTCCAGGCTCTGTAATATGAAGTAAATAAGTTTATTTCTCTTACTAATTCAGTACCCAAAATTGTAAAACGTACTTGGTAGGGAAATGAACAGATAAACTATTTTCTTAAAGTGATTTTGAGCGAGAACAACAGCTAAATATGTGGAATGGAGAAGAGAGAATTATAGCACTACAAATGAAAAATTCATTGTTACTCAAGTGTTATTCTTTTTATTTCATTTACTCATGTATATTTGCAGGAAAGAGAGAGAATCATTGGCAAACACTGCTAGCAGTTCCCTAGAGATTGCCAAGTACACCTTTTACGTCCAGAACAGTCAGGATTGGATGTCCAAGAAAAAGAAAAGTAGAGAGAAGACCTTATTAGTGTGATGGTTTTCAGGGACTTAAATGAAATGTATTGGAGCATTTTAATATGCTTAGGTATCCTCAATTTTCATATAAAGAAGCTTTTCTGTGCCAGTGCTACAATCTTGTGTGAGTATGCAAAGGCTGCCTCATGGATCCTGTGTGCCTTTCAGCTTTTGACAGTACAGGACCAAAGTACCTTCGTGGATCAGGTGTTAGAAACGCCTTTAACTTTCTAGCTGAGTATCTAGGAAAAGCAATTCTGAGATGGAAAGCTGAAACTAAGAGGACTGAGGACAAAAGATTAGCCAGATGGGAGAATTGGGATAAGCAACTGTGAAACAACTGTGATGTTTTTGGGAAAATCTGGTACGAGTGAAAGTATAGAAGCAAGCAAGAAAATGTCGGAAAACAATATCATGAATGTAGAAAAGAAACTGATAGAGAACACAACAGTAATAAAAGATTAGTGCAAAGATTGCTGGCCATTTGAACTAATGTTAATTTTCTCTTTCAGTTCAGTTCCCCTACTTTTGTTTGGTGATTGTTCGGGGTTTTTGTATGGTTGGCATTTTTTGGTTTTGCTTGTTTGTTTGTTTGGGGGTATGGTTTGTTTGGTCTGGTTTGGTTTTGGGTTTTTTTCCTCAAGAAAAGGCACAGCTGAGGTGTCTTTGGAGCTTATTTGGGCTCTGGTCATCTCAGAAAGTAGTAGTATGGTACATGGCTCTCCACTGCTCCAGAAGGAATCCATGCAATTATTAACTGTGCCTGGAAGAAATTATCACCCAGTCATGAGGTAAGACAACAGTAATTTTTTTTTACACTCTCATTTTTTATTATGCAATATGCTTTTCTGCCTGCTGGACTGCCATGTATATCACATTTCCTTTCACACATTTGTGTTAAAATGTTCAAAGAGTCACAATTGTGCCTTAAGTCTGAATGTTCAATGAGGCATGTATTGGTAGTGAAAGCTAAATATACTGGGGCATAAGAGGGGCTGAAACCCCAGCATGGTCTAGCAGGATGCCTGTGTAATGTTGGATACTGGAAGCCTGACCCTGTGTCAGCCTTTGGCGTGGAGCTGCAGATTTAGGAATGCAGCTGCTGAGGAATTCAGTAAGCAAGTAAGCTAAAAAAAGAGCAAGGCAGGATTCTGTTGCCTTTTTTCACTGAGGAGCCTCATCAGAATCAAGCCTTTTCCACAGAATATTGACCTGGAAAACACTAGTAAAAACATACCTCCAAATTTTCTGACAGACTCTAAATGCCAGAATTACACTTCTAGTAATGTTGTGTTACTTGAGTTCTTGTTACCAAAAAAATTGTGAAGGAATACTAATGACCAGCAGTTTATACAAGGCTGATTTTCTGAGCTCTCTGTAAAGGATCACTTTAATTTTTTTTTTTTTTAATGCATTGTCAAGCATAAAACTGATACATAGAAGGAAGTGTGTTCTTTTTCCTTGAACCCCAGAACTTCATTTTCTTCAGGTGTTACCAGCTTGCTTGGGATGAGTTCATTCCAGTGCCCTAGATACTGAACATTAAAATATTTGAGTGAACTAACAATACCAATAATAGAGACCATAGATATAGGTTTACCTGTTTTATTAATGTATAAATACTCAATACAAGTGTAGGTATCTATTTAGATCTGTTAGATATATTTAGAATACAGATATATCTATAGCATTGTGGGACCTTTCTTGATCTAAATGAGAATATTAAAAACTTTGTTAAAATCTTTTCATTCTATCTTCTTGTCTTTTCTGTTTTAGAAGGATACAGTTAGATTTCAACATGGAAAAGGCAAGAAGGAGGAACCTTTGGGACACCATTTCTTTACAGAATTTGGGACATTAATATTAAACTGTGTAATGTTAAGACATTTATAATTCTTTGGACTTGCCTTCATTCCAATAGATCTTACTAATTTTAGTGATGCAAGTTCCACACAATCCTCCCAGGTACTTTCACATAAAATCCAGTTGTGAACACTTATCACAAAACACATGATTCATGAGTGCCACAGGGAGCACCAGTTAGGCAAACTGCATTCCAGATGGTGCATTCTCTGACTTCAGATATTTGCTGAAAATGATACAGTGTAAAAAAAAATAAAGTGGAAACCTTGCTGCTGTCTGGTATAATATGGTATCTAAAATATGGTGTCTAAAAAGCAAAGAACCTTAGCAGTTTGCCTGGGATTTAGTTTTAGAAAGCCCAGGCAATGAATTGAGTGAATTCATGATAGTGAAACACTCATGGCAAATGCACAGTAGAAACAAATTATTTCACAACTCTGTTTATAAGGATTAACTCAGCAGCAATTACACAGAACTTTCAGATTGCATGCATGTGCAAAAAGCAGTATATATCTCTGGTGAGCTTCATTATCATGACATGATTATAAGACTATAAAGATATGCATCTCTGTTTAGTCCTCTGAGAGAGCCTCTTCCTCTTTCTACACCTTGACCACTCAGAGTTATGAAGTGATAGTCTCTAGGTGTGGATTTGAAAAGTCCTCTACTAGAATAAGCATAGTGCAAAGATCAAACAGCACAGTATAATTTTTCCCCCTGATTTCTCAGTTTATTGCCTCTGACAGTGAAGCACTTCAAGGGTGAATGTGCATTGTGGAATTTGTGGTTTGTTGCCTGGAAATTCTTACAGCTCTTGCTTATTTAACGTAAAACCACAAAAATATTTATTTACAGCCTGTTACAGAAGCAAACAAAGGGAAGAAACTCACTGGATAAGACACAATCCTTAACTGCCTATGTTGAAGATATGCTTTAATGAACAGAGGAAGAAACGAACTAATTTTATTTTTCCTCCTTTCTCAAGTTCTGTGTGTAGAAATTGCATTTGTAGAAGCTTTTCAGTGCTGTGAGCCACCACTGCATGTAGGATATCTCTGTGTGCTCTTTCTGCTTGAATTGTGCTGAACTTTGGTGAGGGAGAGGTTCCAGGGCAGCCTAAATTTCTTCTTCTGCAGGGAGATCATGGTGTCTTTATGTTTTATGGAAGAAGCTGTGCTACTGTTCTCTTCCTTAGAGGAGAGAACTGATTTTCGTGTCCACAAACTCCTACATTGTTCAGTTCTTTGGGCTGATATGAGGAAATAGATTTTCTTCTTCTCGTCTCTCAAAGCAGAAGTAATCTAAGTGCTTCTCTTGTTTTCCTTGTCTGAGAACTTCTGAGTAAAACGGCAAAAAAGAGCTGCACAATTTAGCAAAAAATTACCAATGTTCTGATTTTTGTCACTGGAAACATTTTTCATAGTGAACCAATCTTCCCATAATATTTATCAGTTAGAGTATCTCTCACTCTAGAGAGTTTAGAGTGATTTTTTTATTTTCAGAGTATACAGCACTTAGAAAATGGATCACAATGTTTCACCAGAAATACCTTTTCCTCATTCTGCTGAGTTGTCTGAGTAAATCCTGTCAGTGCATGGATAGCAGCAAGGTCTGGTCAATAAGCTGTGTCCTCATTTCCCACTGTCTTTTTTTTTGTGTTTTGTTTTTGTTCTGATGAAAAGGCAGATGGGATATTATTTTCAGCTTTATTTATGTTATGTTCCTGTGAACAATAATCAAACTGCTCATAGGCAAAGCATCACGAAGATGTTCTCTGAGAGCATGATACAACTGACATACAGAAAGGTGTTTGTGACTGGTGTCCAGGGGACAGAGGACTAGTGTATAGCAAGCCTGGGGAAGCCCAGACTGAAAGCCCGATATTGGCACTTTTTGGCATTGTAGAAGGAGGATGCCATATAAATGGGCAGCAAAGCTGAGATTGGGACAAAAAGTACATCATGTCGCACAGGAACCAGTACTAAAAGAAATGATCTAATGCCATTGGCTCTATCTATACTGCGTAACAATGAAAGTTATTCCTAGTTAGGAAGACTTCAATTTAACTAAGCACTGTGTGTTCAACTACCTTTTTATGTCTGCTCTGATTCCTGCTCCAGATGGATTTGTTTGATGTGTTTTAGTCTTGTATTTGGATAGGTAATGAAAAATAAGATCCAATCCACTGTACGTTACTCAAGGTTTTGTAGACCTTAATCATGGGGTTTTTAATCTAAAGTGCCTTAGCTTTTAAGCTACCCCCTTACATTATTGCCCTTTTCCAATTCTATACCACTTTTTCGCAATACATAACCTAGGCTTGTATAGTGTATTCAAGCTGGGGCAAACCATTAATTGTATAATAGTAGTTGCATTTTATTTTTTTATTCCTAAACTTAATGAATATCTTCATCTTGTTTTTCTAATTACTGTTGAACCCTGAGCTGAAATTTTCAGAGAATAATCAATTATAACCTTAGTTTTTAAATTCTATGGAAGTGATGTTCATCATAGATCGCATTATTATATCTGTGGGATTAGGACAGTTTTTTTTAATATCTATGCAGTATATGGCTACCATCACTGAATTTGTCTGTCTGCTTGCTGTAGCCTATAAGGCTTTTCTACAATTTTTTAAGCTGTTTTCTACTCAAAATAGCTGCTTAATCTTGGTAACTTTGGCACCTTGTTATTCAACCTCTTTCCCCATTCCTCAAGGTCATATATGAAAGCTGTAGATTTTCTTCTTTTCTCCACTATGCCTATTTATTTCTAGTCTCTGTGTAATTTTCAATGCATGGGCCTTCTCTGTTATTTCATGGATACTTAGATTCCTTAGCATCTATTGTTAAAGGAAGTCGTGAAAAGTCATATAGATGAACAAGATGACTCTGTCAGTCAGATCTGTCTTGGCAAGGTGCTTGTTATTTCTTTCAGAGAACTTTGAGACCACTCATGCAAAGGCATTTGGAAGGGTGAATTAGATCAAGTGGGAGTTTTTACAGCAACTTCAAAAGTATCCATCATACTATGTTTATATCTACAAATATGCTAATCTTAATGACTGTAGTTAATTGTACCTTTGGGCCCAGTCTTGGCCCATCTTGATTGATGGTTTATAGGGAGTGCTTTGTTCCACCAGGAGATCTCAGTGCAGCTCAACTTCAACAGCAAAAGGCATCTGGAAATTAAGAGGGAGGTACCCAGTATACACACTATCTGACATCCTGGTTAAAAGAGTAGATGTGTGGTTTTGTCCTCTGTTACTGACTTGTAGTGGAAAAAACTTACATAGCCCTTATGATTTCACTTTTTTTGCTCTAATACCAGTGTGTCTGACAAATGGTTACAAACTTCAATTGTACAACTACTGGAAGCACTGTGGAAGCAAAATGGCAAATGTATTTCAGTAAAAATTTTTATGTACTAGTTAATCACTTTAGAATCAATGGTGATGTAATTTTTGTGTATTACTTGGGGTAGAATTGGCTTGGCCTCAGTAAAGTTTACTTCACTTTGACTTAGTATCTTTTTTTACTAATGTTAGCACTGATCAATTTCAGCACAAACCGATATGCACACATTGTTATTAGGAATAATATCTATTAAAATTAAAGGTGTGGATAGCTGAAAATGAAGTTCTGAAGTAGAAAACTATCTGGAGAATGAGAAGTTTAATTTTACTTGTCATCTCTTGTTTGTAGTGACCTAACAAAGTATTGTTAAACACCATTCCAGGCAGCAGTGTAGGACAGATATACTATGCATGTAGAAATACATTATAGTTCACTTTTTTCTGTGGTTTTGGGTTGATGTTATTGACAGATTTGTTCTGAATCTTCCTTTCACGTGTTTATAGTTTATCAATAGTTTAATTTATCCCAGTGTTTTTCTGAATATTGAACTTCAGCTGTTTCTATGTCCTTCTTTTCTCATTTGCTTCAACTTATTCTCTCTTTTTCCAGTACTTACCCCTTAAATGCAGGTGTGGTAGCAAGCAAATTATGCTTGACTTCTTCATGCATGTTGACAAACATGAGACAATAAATACGTTTAAAGTGAGTTAGGAGTTTGCTTTTAAGGAGGATTAACAGCCTAAAGTTAACCTCAGTTAATCCAGGACATATTTCAGAGCTAAAAACTGAAGTTAGTAATTCACCTGAATCATATAACTTCTGTCCCCTTTATACCACAATTCTCTTAACTTGACAAAGAAGCTATGTACCACCCTCTAGCTCATCTTCAGATTTCACATGTAAACTCAGTTTGAGACCTATTGTTTTTCTGCCGTCTCAGTATTAATGCTGTTTTGAATCGTTTTTTTAATCAGTTGGATCAAATAAGTTACATTTTTCATTTTGTAAACTAGTGTCCCTATATTCATGGAATGATTTAAAAATACTTCTTTGCAATGTACCAGGATTTTAAACATATGACCTTGTCAGCATGAAACTGAGTTTTTTCCTATCCTGAATCTTGCATTACTGTGCTCTGCTGGTAAAATCATGAAAAGAGAAATTTATTACAATTGGACTGCCATTTTACTTCTTTCCTTAATAGGTATAAGTGTCTGCAGAAGGTCCTAAGCACTAGTCAAAGTCTGTCACTTCCTCTTAATCACATTCTAGTCTTTCTGTTCCTTTGTATTTATGTCTTGCCTGGAAGAAGATGTTACATTAACTTTGCTAACTTTAGAAACTTCTGTCATGATTGGGTGCAGGGTGTGTGTGTGTTGACAAATATTCTCAATTACATGTAAAAATTCACTATATAATTCAGCTTGTTTTCTTTTCCAAGCAATTTAAGAAAAGTCTGTGAAAATAACTTGAGTAGTGCAACTTGAGTAGTGTTGTCCACAAGAAATACTTACACCAGTTTTGTCTGAACTGTTTCAGAGTTTAATGAATACAGGTTTTTCAAAGACCACAAGACTTCTGAACTCTGTCCTTGACATTTGATTGGTGTTGGATGGTCTGAAAAAGAGGTGCCATTCATAGCTGTGCAAAACTTGGTGGGTTTATGCATTTTTTAAAAAGACTTTAATCTACTTGCCTTTATGTTCATTGAATTTTGATTTGTGTATGGATTCAGCTGGATACCAGAACTCCTAGCAAAATAATGGTTTCACCCAATTTCACACTGCAGCCATGCAAAACCCACAAATTTTTGCTGGGTTTTGATGTGAAACCATAACATATCTTGGCCCAAGTTCATACAAAACCATGTGAACTTTTCAGTTAATGTGGGCTTGGTTCCCAGTTTGTAATGAAACCTTAAACCAAGCAGGTTTTTTGCATGGCTTTGTATGTGTTGTACAAGTTTTGTTTAGAAGCCATGTCAAAACATTTCCAATACCTTGAAAGCAAGTCTGTGCTTCTATAGCCTTCAAAGTATAATTGCTTTTTCAGGAGAAACTGGAGGAAGATGGTGAGCTGAATCCCTTTGAAGGGAGACTGCTGTCAGAACGTCTCCTATTCAGTTACTGGGGATCCAGATCTCATTCTCTCTTCCCTCATTAGTCCACTTGCTTCAGCATTAGTCTTTGTTCACGATTTCATAGGAAAGAGAAATCAGGCCCTGGATATTCTGCTGTAGTCTCGGTTCAGCTGTTAGCTAGGTCATGTGTCACTCACTGCTGGTTCAAGGTTTTAGTGGGACAGTTATAAATTCCCAGTTATTTTGGGTCCAGTATATCAGTAACTAAAATCTTCTTTCTATTATTTTAAATGTTATCATTATTAAGCCTGGATAGAGAATTATTTTTACAGGGTGTGGGCATGTTTCCTTTTGTGGAGAAGGTAGTCAAACACAGGACTTTGATTTAATCACTGTTTTGTGATCCAAACAGTGTGAGATCTTGCATATAATATCAAAGTACACAATAGCTACAGGTATTTTCATCAGTGAAAAAATATGATTCCATTCTATGTAGAAACAAGTATTTTAAGAAGATATTCAGTTATGGAATCATTATCTATATGGCCCACTTATTTTTTTAATGTACTAACATCTACAAAGATTCTGCTGATTGTGAAATATGTAGACAAATGGGCCAGTCTCCACAAATTTTGTGGCACTTAAATTTGAATAAGGCTTTCAAAATTTACAATTTTTACCTTGAATAACTGCTAATTTCTCTTAGACTCACAACAGATTCTTTTTTAAAATTATTAAGGATTTTTTGCAAGTTCCTGTTGGACTGAAAATAAATAAAAATAACATGCATACAGTAATTTTTGGGGTAATACTGAAGTTTTTTGCTTCTGTTTTACTAAACTTTTCAGTGTTACCAGTAAGTCTGTCTATAAGAACATTTTGTTCTAATGAATCTCTTATTCCTATATGTCATCACCTATATTTAGGTCATCATTTGAGTATATATGATTGCTTTTCTTCCTGTGCATCATAATACCAGCCCCGCTCTAGGTACAGTGTAAAGAGAGTTTTAATTCTGTTCTTAAGAACTGAGATTTAATATAGAATCTTATAATACTCTTTAAACTGGACTAAATCCCGTGTAACTATAGTCTATGGGAAACGATTTTTAGAGAAATCAAGGGTGTTCTCCTTTGACATTATTTTGCTCCTGCAGAGAGAAAGAATGTAGAGAAAAGTAACCACTACATTTTTTTTTATTTGCTCAGGTTAAATACTAGCTATACTGCTTCAAAAATGTATCATATTATTTTGTTTTGATGGAGCTTAGATTGAATTCCAGGAATTTCCTATTCCTTCTTTGACCTGGCTTTTAGAAGGAAGACAAAGGAGGACGGAAATAGCAAAGTACTCCACTATGCCAGCATCATCAAAATACAGATGTGCCTCTGCTAACTCCAGTAGCTCTTTCTCAGTTTTCCTGTGGGAACCATGGTTCTTGGCACTTTCCTTGTGAGAGCATCTTTCTGCGCTCTCCCTGTAGCACCTGCTGCACAGGAGAGCCCTATGACCTGTTACCACCTGCATGATCTTTTGCTGCTCAAATGATATTTTCAAGGGGAGACATAAAGTAGTCAAACCGGTTCCTCTACTCATGTCACCTGCTTTTGATACAGCTCCTCAGCGTTTTATGTGAGAACTCTCCTACAAGCTGCAGCGAATGACTTCTGCAAGGGGTAGAGCCAGAGGTAAACTTCATCCCTTCCAAAGCTACACTCTTCCTTTGCCCTACTGGCACAGTAGGATGCATGCACAAGCATCATTTGCCCTCCTGAGGCTGAACAGAATTGTTGTGCCTCCTCTATACTGTATTCTAGAGATCATGTTCCCAGCATCCATTTCTGTTGTACTTGTGTTCCCTGGATGAATATTTGCAGCTTGGAGGTGGGTTTTGGTTTTGGTTTTTTTTTAAAATTTTTGAACTACTTTATATTGCTCCTATAAATGCAATTTTTAAAGGCAGACTGACTATTCTACTGCACATATCATGTGAACAAATCATAAACAAGTAGATGTTTAATGATAATTATGTCATTCATCTTCAGTAAAATTTAGTAATTATTATTCCGATGTTATTAAATAGAACCCTTCAGTTAGCTCATAATATGTAATAAGATTTAGATATTCAATAAAATATCACAAAAAATCACGGCATACCTTCAATGTGTGCTTTAATGTAACACAACTCTAGTATGATGATTAGTTCTCTTGAGATTGCTACTGGCTGGAGCAATGTACTGTAATTAAATAAGTAAATTATAATCAATCTGAAAAATGTAATACTGAATTATCTTAAGATAGTATAAACCAAACCCAATCATGCTGAGAAACTAATAGGCCAAACCAAAAATGATAATGTGCTACTAATTAAGATGACATGGAGACATGCAATAAAAAATTAATTGCTAGAGGACTGTTTTATCTTTTTATAACGGTCTTGATGCAGTTCATTAAAACTCATTTTGGTTTTGAATGTTTACTTGCATTTTGTTCATATCTAATGTTAAATAAGGGAATTTAAAGCTTTAAATCTGGCACACCAGGATACTTTATTTCATGCTAAATTTATTTGCATATGCAGTATATGATAGTTATGGGACAGAAGCTTTGCTAGTGAGTTGGCCCATATGTTGAATTTACTCACTTATTTAAAGTGGTAAATTAAGTTTAGAATTCTCTTTGCCAGCTTTGTTCAGAACAGTAGCTAATTAAAACTTGGCAGTAGAACCATGGGTGAAACATTGGCATGATATCCCTCAAAAAACAATATAGGAGTATAATGCATAATAAAAGGTGGCGTTTCTTGTTCTAGGAATTAAGTCTTAATTCTCTGCTAGTTTTTATTGTTTCATTCAACTTGGTACTGTTAGTGACATTAGTTATCATAATTTCCTATAAGATAAAGACTTTCTAATTTATCCTCTCTCCTTGTAATATATTTGAATGCATTTATTGTGACAAATAATCAGACTTCTTGTCCAGTGGATGCTTTTCCATGAAGATTAAATATCTCCCAAATAGTGAATGGCATTTCATAGCTTTTCTCTTTTAGAGGGGTAGGGATATTTTGATTCTATCAGTTTCATGAGAATAATTTAAAAAAAAGATAGGAAACTTATTTCTTCAGGTTCTCAGGCTATTTTAATTGCCATTCACCTAAAATTTTGCAGGGCTATCCTCAAATATTGGTATAGACACAGATTGTTACCTGCCATGGACAGAAGCTACTCTAAGCCAGTTGTTTTCTGTCCTGCACACACAAAGAACTCAAGCTTTATCCCAGGAATTATAGCAGCTTTCTCTTTTCTGGTGCACAGAGTCCAGAATAACTGTGTTTACAGAGTTTGAACACATTCTTGGCATTTCTGAAAATCAATGAGTATTTGTGAGTATTTTTTAACCATAAAAAGGCATCCAAAATGGTGTATGTTGACTGCAGCTCAAAAATCACAAAACTACCAGTCAGAAAAGAGCCTCTTTCAATTTTATTTAGAAAAATTAAGAAACAAGAAATTACAAATTTAGAAAATTTAATTTTCTTTTGCTCTTTTAAAATAGAGAATTTAAGTGTATTTCACCGGTGTCTGTTCATGCGGGAGAAATTTGTATGTGTAAATATACATATATATATAT
>WBMZ01008714.1:0-29484 GCA_013400975.1 Atrichornis clamosus
GGGGTTCCGCGGCGGCTGCCCGCGGTGGCGGCGGGGGCTACGGCAGCGTCGGCCCGAAGCCGCCGGCGGGGAAGGGCGAGCGGGCCGGGCAGGCGGCGAGGCCCCTGACCAGTTCCTTCCCCGCTCCCCTCTCCTCCCCCGGGGTTTATCTGGCGATCTATCCTCCTCCCTCCAAAAGTGAAGGCAATTTAGCAAGTACAAAAAGAGTCGGGGGAGGGAGCAGACTGATCCCTCTCTCTGAAGTTGCTCTGGAGAGGGCTGTTTCATT
This sequence comes from Atrichornis clamosus, assembly GCA_013400975.1. NCBI lineage: Eukaryota > Metazoa > Chordata > Aves > Passeriformes > Menuridae > Atrichornis > Atrichornis clamosus. The sequence goes on from WBMZ01008714.1 coordinate 269, forward strand.
TCTGCCCTCTCTTTCACATTCCTGCAAGCTTACCAGCCAGAAATAGCCTACGGCCTCCCCCCCGCCGCCCCCGGGGAAAAAAGAAAAAAAAGGAGAAAAAAAAAAAGAAAACAAGAATTGCTTAAGATTGTAATTATCTGCTAGGTTTTAGTTTTAAGACAGCAAAGAAAAACTGTGAAGAGCGAAGTGTTACAGAAAGCACAGGCGGGGTGGATTGGAAAGGAAACTTCCTTGGATCTCACGAAGAGTGCAAGGATGCCATTGCCAGGTCTCTGAGTAGCTCTGGCTCGGCAGCCCTCGCAACTTGCAGCAGTATTATACGCAACTGTTGTGCTGGAAAAGGCATTTTATGTAAGATTTCTGTTTCTTTCCCACCTTACGTCTCAGCTATGACTTCACCTGAGGAAAGTGCACTTCGAAGCTATGCCTAGCCCTTTCTTAATGTAACTATTATGTTCGTAGTTTCAGGCTTTTCCCCACCGATTTCTAGAATTGTTGTCTTATCTGGTTTTGCAGAGCTACAAAGTCGTGGAAAAAAAATTAAAAAGAGAAGAGAATAATAATATAAAATACTGATAAAAAGACTCGACCAGGAGCATTAATTTAAAATGCACATTTTGCTTTGAATGCGTTGTTGTTCATATAAAAGTTGTAAATATTTTTTTATTTAAACAGACTGAAAAGTGCAAAATGGAGATGAACAACATGCATTTCTTTTTTAATGTACAAAACATGGTATGCACTTGAAATGTTATAATTTCTAATATTTTTTAAAGTTTATATTTGAGTTGTACAGAATTAAGCATTAATCAAATATTTCATCCTTACTTAACATTATCATTTCCTTAAAATATTATTACAAGATTTAAATTCTGTGCTAATAATGGAGAAAAGGATTTTTTTTTACTGTCTACCTCACTATAATGCAAGTATTTACAGTTCTAAAGTTATCTGAGGTAAATTAATATTCAGAACATTTTTACAATACACCTTTACTGGACGATACTACAACTATTATTGTATTATTAAACATTTTTTTTTCCAAAAAGTCAGCTTGCTTTTATATGTTCTATTATTTGATTAAGTAATTCTGAGTTCTCAAGTAAACATTGGCTCTAATTCGAAAGTTCTGCAGAGTTGAGTTGGAGCAAGTGCCACTTGAAGGCATACCTAAAGCCATTCCTCCTGTCTGAAGACTTTTTGTACTCTCACAAGATCTTTAGTTTTGTCTTTGGTATATGCCAGTGACATAAAACTGCATTATGTTTTTTTGCATTTTATGCAATGATTAATGTAATTGGGAGAATGCATTAAGGGGAAAAATTCAGGCAAACGTTTGTAAATCTCATCTGTACTGGGGACATTAATATACACTGTATGATGATGATGAGCAAAAGACAATGAATGTTTTATAAATGATATTTATTTTGATGCAATGGGTAATATATTTATTAAATATTTCCTGACTATCTCTTAGATAATGAAGAACTATTCAATGAGTAGCTGTTTCAGTAAGAGAAGGACTTCCCTTCTCTCTCAGTGATGCATGCAGAGGTGCTACAGGCAGCCTGGGGGCTGTGAGCCCCACTCTCAGGGAAAAAAATAAAAGCCTCATCTTATATGCAGAAGGGCTGAAAGAGCTGCTCACCTTGTGGAATGTGTTTGAAAACAAGGTTCCTTTCATGGAAAGTGGAATTTTTTTACCATATCACAAGATCTGATCCCACATGTTTTTCTCTGACCAGCTTTCACTCACTTTTACTGGTGCTTGAACAAAGGAGTGCAGAATCGGGCCCGATTGTTTCAATAGCAGCAGCTAAGAGCCTTGTAGAAGACTCCAGACTTACAGTCAGTACAACTGCCAGAGGAATATTACTTTCTAGTGCTTAATAGTGTTTCAAGTTCATGACTAATAGTAGATTCAGAAATTACAGCTTTAAAAAGAGCTTTAGTTTTAAAGCCAGGTTCATCATGTGCAGTTCTGACTGGTGTGAACTTTGGTTGCTGTTCTGACCACACCAGTTTAGTCTTCAGCTATGGATCAAGCCTCTGCTCTCTTTATGAGGGAAAGAACGGGCAAATTATGCCCAACAGGCTGCAATATACTCTCTGAGGAAAGGTAATCAAGATATGTAAGACATTGTCAACTGGATATGAACATGATGTAAACATCTGAAATTTTACAAAATTCTCAGCTAGAGAAGCCTGAATTAACAATTTCTTTATTTTGCTGTCTATTGAGTAAATGAATTATTGTGTGTGCAGACAATGCTTTGGCTAAAACCATACACTGGGCTTTTCAATTTAATTTCCTTTCCGTGTAAAAACCAATATCGCTTCTGTTGCAAGCCTGTTCATCACAAGCTTGTTGGCAAGTTGTACTGTCACTGAGTTGTCCTTTCTGCTCCGCCTCAAGCATGGCTTTGGGGAGCTTCAGCAGACAAAGTTCTACTGTGGGAGGCCTCAGAAAACTCCCATCAAAAGAAGTCGTCAAAGAGACAACATTTTGCTGTCTTGGATGTACAGTGTAGTGCAGTTTGTACCTACACAGTTCTACATTAGCTGAATTTTTGGTGACATTTTGAATGGTCAGAAAAGGTTTGAAAGCCCTTTGTCCCAAACGTCTGTTCTTGACAACCTCCAAGAGAAGTGAGAGAACCTGAAAAAAGGCAAAAATAGTTAGAAACTGCAGTATCTGCTTTGGAGGCACTCCTTTTGGATTTTACTTACTGAAAAAGAGAAAACACTGGCATTTTTGAGCATGTGCTCTAAATGCTATATCTGATATAACATTATCTGAGCCCATTTGGGCAAGTCTGCTATTCCTAAAGATGAAATCTCTACTTGCTGCCTTTATAAGGTCTGCAATATTCTTTTGCACAAATCTGAGAAGGAACACTATGGTGCTGAGAGGAAGAAGCGAAAAGATAGAGCAAAGCTGATCAATGGTTTTTCTTTCCTTGCACTTCCCTCCCTCTCTCCTACTCTCATGTTAAGACATAACCAGTAAATGGAAACTGTAACAAAAATTACCTGTAATTATTTTTTCGGCTTTTTTACTACAAATACTGCAACCCTTTGTTACAGAGAAATCCAAATATGGAAATGCAGTGGATGCACAGCTTAAATCTCTTTGTCCTGCCAAAGTAATATGAAGTTTCTTTTCCATTTTTCAACTCTCCTTGGTCAAAATCACATTTTGAAAGGGGAGATGATTTCTTTTATTATGTTGCTGGCCAGAAGAGGGAGCAGAATCTATGAAATAGTGGGAAGAGACAACAAGGGAGAGGAGACAGCTGAAGTTGGTCTGGTTGATGGTGTGATACATATCAGCAGACGTTATGCGATTCATCCATCACACTGACTGTGTTGCTCAAGCACAAGAAAACCACTGACTCCTCTTTGAAGCATAGATATGCATTGGAAAAAATTCTGAGTACATAAATGAAAAAAACAGCATGGGACTTAAGCCCTTACTTTTTAAGTAAGCTCCTTTTTGGACGACAGACTCCCTCTTACGTTTATTTGTGGGAGGGGTGTATTTTTGAAAATGTTCTTTTGTGGGGAAAAAGCTGTAAATTCCCCATGAAGAGCAGACACAGTCTTCCTCCTTGTTATTTCCATGTAGATGAAAGATTGGTCTGTTTTCTGAGTTTATAAAATAACCATGTTTATTTTAGAAAACTCAATGTCTAACCTCAAATGTTAGTTGAGGGACAGAGCTGATCACATTGTATGAAACATCTTCCTTCATAACCTCTTATCTTTGCTTCAGAAGCACATCTGAAGGTTTGAGGAAGTCAAGTGACTGAATTTCACGCTTGTCAATCATTCAGAGCCTGGCAGCAGGACAGCAGATATCAATAGTGTGTAATTTGTTCTCTCACATAGCAGCCATGTGCTATAAAGAAGTATACTCCCCTAGAGTAGAGTCTGCTTGTCAGCATTCAGCTATATTATGTGATTAGATTTCCAAATATTTGTTCTTGTTTCTTTGCAGTGTCAGACCCATTGTAAACTGAGGATGTTCCAGCTGTTCTTAACTGTGAAGGAGGAGAATCAACATATTGTCCCTGCTACTCTCATCATCTGCCTATTCCTTGATGACTGCAGCCTTGCAGAGTACCAATCTTAGCTAATACACATTACTATTTAGTGTATTATGCTGTTGGGAATTAGGAAGGGTTCTCCCAAAGTTTAAACAAGATCTAGTTTTGCACAGCATCAGCCTGATGCAGAGTATGGGACTTTGTACTTGCCCATGTGCTACCATTTTCACAGAACTAGCATTCATTTAAACTACAAATGCTGTCAATCCCCTCTCTGGAACCTAGAAATCTGAAATTGAACTGTGGACCTTTATCCCATAAGACCACTTTCCTACTAATAACTTTCTGCACCATTTTTTTAGGAAGACCCTAAGGAGAATCTCTACCCTATGGAGCATTGTTAAATCAGTGAAAAAAACATTGTGTTCCAGAATGTGAGAATTTTATTACTAGAGAAAAATGAGTGAAAAGGCTCCTAGGGCAGCAGTTTTCGACTGGGTGGGCAGGAGAGACCTCAGGTGAGTAAGAAAAGTAGAGGTCTGGTTGACAACTCATTGCTGTGGTGGAAGTCGGAAATTGCAGGAGGGCCATAGAAGAACGAAAGGGATAATGTAAGGGCAAGCTGCCAAACACCTGAGATGTCTTTAATGCTAAGAGTATGGAGAGTAAACAGGAAGAACTAGAAGCCTTGGGACACAACAAAGGCTACATCTTAATCAGCATCACACAGGCTCAGTGAAATAAATTGCAGCACTTCAATATTAGCAGAGTATAATTTGTGTAGGAAGGACAGGCAGTAAAAAAGGGAAGAGTATTATCTGATATATTAGGAATGTATAGAAGGCCAGAGAGAGGGGAGACCCAGACACAGAGCGAGATGAAACAGAGGAACTGTAAAACTCCACTAAAGATTACTGAATGAGGAGGAGGCTGATGTCACATTTTTGAGCAACTACTGGGAGTGTCCTGAGGATATGAGGTAGTGGTAATCGGGGACTTTATCTAACCAGGTTATCTGCTGTAAGAAATCGAAAAAACCCAACAAAACCTCAACAGCACAGCACAAAAATGTCTTCAAGTTTTTGGAATGTGTTTGGACAATTCTTTGTTTCAAAGAGTGAAGGCAGTTATGGGAGACATAGCTAGATAAGCTATGATAGATAAAATTAATAAATAGAAACTTGCTAGAAGGCAATTTGAGCTAGTGTCTGTGGGGGAGGAGAGCAAGATTAAATGGCTCCTGTATGGCAGATTTGCTAACTTCGGGCAATTGATAGAGAACGTTCTGAAGGGAGGAGACAAGAGAAAATTCTGAAGGGAGGAGTCAAAAGAAGAAAGAATCTTAAGAAAACAGGCAGTTTGAAAGTCCTTAGTTAAAAGGTCTCCTAGAAAGCTATCTTGCTGGCAAGGAGGACAGCATTGGAGAAAGCCTTGGAGTCTGAGTCAGATGCTGCTTGGTTATCTGTTGACAAAAACCCATTATACAGAAAGTGAGCAAAGACATTACTGGAATAAGTAAAAGAGAAGGACTGAAGTATAAAGAATGCAAAAGGGACCAGAAAAAGAAATTAGGAAAAAGGGAAAGGGATTATCACTTCATGGGGATGTTGAACAAGGGACAAATGACAGCGTGGTCTGAAGGGTGAAACACCACCTTTGCAAGTAGGGGACACCTGATATGAGAGGCTGAACACACTTAGAGCTAGCAAGGGAATTGAAATGCAGCTCATTGAAGAGAAGTAAAGGAACCTTTGAATAAAGGGCATGTACTCAGAGCGGGAAGTCCTGGGGAAGTTTACTCTGGTATAATCAAAGAACTAACCACAGGAATTTCTGAAATATTGACAAGTGTATTTAAGAACATAGAGAAGATTTAAGAGATACAAAGAATTTCAGACCAGACAACCTGCCTGAGATACCTCCAATACTTTAAGAATTGCCACAAATATTCTAGTGCTTCATATAATAGCAACAGCAGAATGATAATGTGATAAAAATATCCAGTGTGAATTTATCCAGAACAAATCATATCTGATTAGTCTCATGTTCTTCTTGGTAAGAGTGACACGCAACTCAAGCATATAAGTTTCCAAATGATTTTGCTACATTAAAGGGACAGTTTGACATAAGTACAATGAAATGTAATAGCAACAAGTGTAAAATATTACACCTAAGAAAGGATAACATCAAGTGAAATATAAAAAACTGGCTAATAATGCTTCTACAAGAAAGAATCTGGGCTCTGTAGTGAAATGAATTCTGAATACAAGGTGATGAATGATGCAGTTGCCCAGGACATTCCAGAGCATAACAACTGGGATATTAGATGTCAGAAATATTCTGACATCTGGACTGATGAGGACTCAGGTAAAGTTCTGTGCCCAATTTTAGGGATCATGATCTAGCAGATCATTTTCTGACATCTTCTGGGCTATTGGTAATCTGCTGACCACAGACTAGTAGGATGCAGGACATAAGGATATCTGGGCACAAAAGATAACATGAAAGACTCACTCAGGGCCAGCTCTTTCTTCCTGTACTCTGAGAAATGTTTTCAGATATGTCTACCAGGGTGGGCCTTGCTCAGTTGCTCACCATGAGAAGAGGGAGGAGTGGAGCTCTCAGGATCTTGTTGCATGGAGCACTCTGCAGTGCCACAGTACCTGAGGTCTTTTCATCATAAACTGCCTGAGATTGAGGAGAATTCCTAAAAACTGTTGTGCACTCATCTGCAGTTATCTCCCTTGAGAAATATAGGTCTAAATTTTGCTCTTGAAATGGGACAAAGGGGACTGATTGTGATGCCTATTGTGGCACCTGGACTGAATAGTACACCTTCTGAGATGTCATTAGTGCTGAGCAGAGTGGAATAAATGTCTCCTATAACTTTATATAAGGAATTCTGTTTCATGCAGCCAGATGAATGCTTCAGAATTAGGGAATCCCTTTGTTCACTCCCACTCTGATGGAGTCCTGCACTGGATGAGAGTTTCTTCTTGTCATCATAAACCAAGCAATGGGTCATAGGATGACAACAATATGGTTCTGTGAATTCACCAGACACAATTTGCTGTTGATGCCAATTCTGGCCAAAAATAGGCCCAAACCTCAATCTGCCTAAAAGCATTTTCCAGCAGATGTTCTGCAGCTAGCTGTGTCCTGCAGCTGACTCCAAAATACTTTTAAGTAACTAGGTTTTGTGTCCTCAAGAGTTTTAATTTAACAGCATTGCTCCTGAAACCATGCAGACATGAGGGGAATCAGTTCTTGGATGTGACTGCAGGACCCTGGCACAGCTGTGAACTGAGTATAGTGTACCTGCTAATGAACCTCTTCACATACATCTTTGATTAGTGAAGATGAACATCCAGTATCACACAAGCTCCCAAATGTTTGTTGCTTTGTAAATGTTGTTTTAGACGGAGGTAAACTACTGTCATCTAGAACTGGAATTCTGTAAAACATACTCCTGTCCCTTTTAATCAATACCCTCCAATCAGATATTTTCACAAATGGTGCTGGAGTTGTACTGACTCTATCATTTAGTTGCTATTTCTTTTTGTTCTTTTAGGCTAGAGTCTAAAAACTTTTTTAACCTGAGATGTACGTCTGCCGGAGGCTGTTCTGCTGAGAGACAATGCAAACAAATTCATGACTGACAAAATGGGCAGCAGAGCCATCAAACATTAAGCAGTTACTGTGGGTCAGGCTGAAAGGTTTTGAGAGAGAAAGAGGAAATAAAGAAGTGTTCATCATTTCAGGACTTTTCAAGTATTTCTAACTTCACATTTTTTCTCAGGAGGAATGAGCCTCTCCAGGTTAGGATGAATGCCTAAAGGGGCAAGGCAGATGGGATTGACCTGGGGCCATTAGAAGTGTGGCAAACAATTTGAAAGCATTCACATGTGCTTAAAAAATAAAAAAACCTGTTCCATGTTGCCTCATTGACTTGTCATAGCAGTTGGTCTGTGCAAGGAGAAGCTGTCTTCAACATGCATGATATTTTTTTCTGAATTTTTCTATAATTCTGAGAGCCATAGTATTAGAATTTACTAAGGCATATACTCTCTAGTTGCCCTTTAAATCCTGCACTGTTACAGATGTGAGAGGTTTAGAGCAGATTAGAGAAAGCTAGGACGATGTACTCCTGTGCATTATGCTTTGTATAATTTGGTAGTCCTAGTGGGTTTATGAATATTTCTTGTTCCGAATTCTGCTCTGTTCACTATCAGCAGCCACCAGGACAAATTCCTGAATGCAAAGCTAGAATTTGTTTCAGATGGAACAGCCCAGAGATAATGCCTTCTCTTCCCTACAGCTTTGGTGCTGGTCTTTTCTGCTTGTGGCCCAAGCTTCACCAGAAACTCCAGGGCTTTTAGACTCATAGCCTAGCTAGAGGGTTTTGTTTTGTGTAAGGAAGTATATGCATTTAAATTCAAAGCAGATTGTTTTATGCAGTGTCAAATTCTGTGCAGATGGAACATGATATGATATGTTGAAGTGGGATATATAGCATATGGTCATAATTCAGGGAAACACATTTCTCCAGCTGGATACCTGCTATTGAGTTGGAAAACATGTGTCCTACGTTCTGGTAGGCTTCTACCAGAAGAGTGAGAGGACATAAAAGACAGGTCGTTCCTGGTATTGACTGTCAGCTAATACTTACATCTATTTCACTGGTTTCATAGTGCTGTTCAAAATTAAACCTCCTGTTATCACAATGAGCATAGTGCAACTGAAAAGAAAAAGCTATTGCTGAGTTCTACACCCACAAGTACATGTGGACAAGCCAACATGTGCAAACAGGCTGGACTGCTTTTGGACTGGAGGACCATGACTTCTGTCCTTTCCTGGCCCCGGGGGAAGCATAGCCCATGCTGCTTCAGGGTGTAGCACTTCTTCCAGGCACCAGCCCCTGATTCTGAGGCTGGATCCCCCGGCTCTGGGGATCCTCTGATCCTGGGGATCCCCTTGGGTGCAGCCCCTACAGCCCCTGTCTTGCTCACTCTCACTTGGATGCTGGATGGAAGTGATGGGTGTCTTTGGACAGAGAAGCTGCAGCTCTGCCTGGGTCGTGCATGGTCTGGCAAGGTGCAGGCATCTTTTCACAGCATCCCTAAGCAGGCAGGAGCTGAACTGTACACGACAGACCTATTCCTCAAGGAAAATGGGCTCATGGAGAAGTGAGATGCAAGTGACTTAAGCTGTATTAATCATCAACTTAAGCCTTCTGCCAGGCAGAGGTAGGTGGTGCATACAGCGTCTTCTGTGGTTCAACTGTTAAATACCTCATGGCCAGACTCATGAGTAATTACCTGCCTCAGCATACTTTTAAATAATGAAGCAAGTGTAAACCATTGCCCTGGAGTGATCCATCCTTTTCAACGCTGCTGTTCCATGCCTGCAAATCACCCGCTCTGCTCCCTTGCACCCGTCCAGGCTCTGGCATCGCTCTAACTCCATCCCAGTCAAGCACCGTGAGTAAATAACCATTCCTCTCCTGTGATCAGGCTAGCAATGTTCCTCTCTCACACCCTTCTCACTGCTTTTTCTTTTCAGATTCTATTCCTCTTGCACTTAGTTTTACTTTCAAAACCTTGTGCAGCTATTTACCACTCTGAATGTTGTCCTTTCTCAGGTCCCTTGGAAATTATGGCATCTGCTTTTTCCTCCTTCCTCTCCCTCTCCCAGTTATGGCTTTTTCCATTTTGGTCACCCCTTCCTACTCCGAAGTTCAAAGTCTATCATCACTGCCATAACTATAAAAATTGCATTTTCTTCAGGTGCACTGCGCAATTGCAATTCTGCTGGTTCAATTCACACCACACCACCCCCCAAAGACTAGCCTGGCAAAATGCTGATAGCAGAGGTGGAGGCTGACTGGTATGCAAAAAAGCTGTTCTCCCCAGCAGCTTTTTTTTGCTTTCTTATTTTTACATAAAAATGGCTAAAATTTTTATGATGCAAAGCTCCACCCCCCACTGCAACAGACATATTCCTAAGAAGAATAAAAGGGATTTTCATGTGGGAAAAATACCACAGAAAGAAATATCACTGTGAGTATTAAAGAAGCTTCTACAAGGATGGAGGTAAAATACCACTTTCTGTGATTTTTCTTCTCTGTCTTCTCCATTTTTTCAATACCATGATCCATACAAAATATGAAAAGATAAAATCCTAAAGACTTAAAGTTTTCATAAATAAGGTGAACATTTTCATTTCATTAGAAACTTAATAACTTAGCAACCCCCCTGACCCCAGCATTCTGGTTTGGGGTTTTTTTGCGAAGTCAGTGACTGTTCCCCTCCACAGCAGGAGCTGCCGAAGCAGCTGGGATGCTCTGAGACCCGGCAGGTTCAGCGCTGCAGGAACCAGGTGCAGGTGAATGTGCTGATTCCTGGTGCATCATGGGGCTCCCTGGGAAGTGACAGCGACGCCAGGAGCAGGGAGTGTGCGTTCCTCTGCTGAGCATACCTTCCTGGCATGGCTGAGCAGCAGACCCAGATACCATGCTCAGCTGCACTGGCTTTTCTCCAGTGCACTGATGGCTCCTGAATCACCTAAACTGACATAATTTGCATGGTGCAACCCATCCCTTGTTTTCACTAATTCAAAGGGATTCCTCCAAAAGGCTTTGGGAAGCAGAAAAATATGTATATGACCTGAGGGCAGGCATAGGTATCTCCCATGGCGGCGACGTGTGGAGCAGCTCAGCATTTCCCATTTGCTGACAGCCTGCAGTGTATCTCGATGAAGCTAATACTACAATTATACTATTTCTAAAAGGTTTTTCATGTTGCAATAAGGATTGAAAACAGCAAAAGAAGACAGATGTTGTCCTGCATGGAGGGTGTGAAAATTGCAACATTTTTTCTGCCTTTACACATTGCAACTTTCAACATATTCAATGCATATTCCTGTTCTCTTTGTGTACAAGCATGGCAAAGTTTGGGTTCCATGGGCAAAAAAACCCATTGTATTTTAAAATGTTAGTTTCATTAACAATACAAAAATGTAAAATAAAAAAATATTTAAAAGATCAGGTAGAAAACAATTTGTAGTGTTCTTCTTCCTGTTATTTGTGCTGGAAGGGGAGAGGAGATCATGTCACTTACGTGAGCAGCAATGGGTCAGCAGCACAGTGCCAGTTCTGGATATTTGTGATCAAACCAAAACTCAAAACAGTGATGATGCCCAGAGATGTGTGAGGGGTGGAGCTCCTCATAAATGCCGAGTGAGCAAAAGAGCCACAGCAGCTGTCATTAAGCACAGTGAATGCTCTGCTCTGGGTTTTGGCTCATATGTGCCCCTGGGGCCTTCAGAGTAACTCCCAGGGGTGGCTGATGAAGGTGGTCATGGCTCTCCAATGTGTCTGGTCACTGTGAGAGGCCCTTGCTTCAGAAGAGGGAGTTCAAAGAGCTCATTGCCATGTCCATTTCCTGGCCCTTCCCAGTTCCCGGACTCTACAGAGAATATCTCTGGTGCCCATTTAGAATGGGGAGAAGCTGAAGGAGGTGAGCATGTCACTTCTCCGAGGTGGCAGATGCTCCATGAGAAGACAATGGTTCATGTGCCAGAGCAACGAAGCAGGTCTACGCTCTGCAAACAGCACCTGCTCGAAAGTGAGGAAAGCAACAGATGAGGAGGAGCAATCCTGGTTGGAAAGTGTGTATCTGCCCTTGTGTGGCAGTGAAGTCAACCTGGGAATAGAGTGGCTACTAGAAGCTGTCCAGAGGCTACCACACAGCAGTTGGTGGCAGGTCTTGCTGTGGCCCACTGTGAGTGGCGGGAGAGGGTCACGTCACCCGCGCCCAGTCAGGAAGTAAGCATGGTGCATGGAGCAAACGTGTTGTTATTGAGCCAGGGAGGAAACACAAGCTTTGATTTCCATAACCTTTATGGAGGAGCAGTGCCCAGTAGTGTTGTGACAGGGAGAAGAGCTGCTTTTATAGGGAAAGGACTATCTGGAATTAGGGCACATAGATGCTGTAGGAAAGACCTGATCAATACTTTGGGATGATGGAGCTGGGTACTATTCCTATCAAAACCAGACTCTGACTTAACTCTTGGAGAAATATAACGTTTCTGTTTAATGATAGAGAAAGTACATTAATGTGAAGAGTTGGCATGCTAGCCAAACTTTGGACAGCATTGTCTCTCCTGAGTTTTGTGTTTGTGATAAGTAAGTAATGTCCCACAGTAACACTACAGACCCAAATGTTTGCCTCCTGTTTATTTAATGGAAAGTTCCCCTGATTTTGAAAGGTCACACAACTGTAAGTGTTTGGGCCAGATGTGAAAACCAAATAACCTCCCATGAGTGCTGCAGACCAGCAAGTCACTGGCCACCTTTGAATGCTACAACCATTGCTCATCAGTCTGTTAGATGGGCCGTGCACAGGAATCATCTCTATGGAGTTAGGAAGTCCAGACTAATGCATACTTCTATCCTGTTTGCAAGCTGTTGGAGGAAAAAAATCCAGGATCTTTTTAATCTATAACCTTTTCCTCGCTGAAAGAGCGGTCCAAAGGAATCTGAGTCAAAGGGTCTGATGCTCGATTTAAGCCTTATATAGAGCTGCTGTTTTTTGTGCAACACACCTGAGTTCTCAAAATGGCATAAAAGCCAATTTAACCAGTCTCAGAGGAAGGGGCTGGGGTGCAGAGTGCCCTTTTGGGCACCACAGATGATGGAGGTGCACATGGTCTGCCCCAGGGCATGGTGTACTGGAGCACTCATGGCTTCTCTTGGATTTCCAGCTGCAAGACCTACAGTGCTGCAAAGGCTACTTGAAGCTTGTGTCTGCTTATGTAAAGCACTTTGTTGTTTGGCTTTCCTCACCAGTGGAGGGTGCCCATGGTGCTGGGGGATCCTTTTGTGTTTCAGAAACAAGCTATATCATGGTCCCTTTCACACTGGTGTGCCCATGCAAAAGGCAGAGGCAACGCACCTCTTACCAACACCTAACAGAGACCACCAAGCTCTGCAAATATTACCAAACGAGACAGCAGCCCTCAGGTGTCTCAACATGACATGGAGAGTGACATGGTGGCATCCTGCAAAAGCCCAAGAAAGGGGGAACTGCTGGGCCTTCGCTTTCTCATACCAGGATCAGGTGGGCTCATATGGGCAGTGCCCTGTGGAGCAGCAGCCCCTCTTCACCACTGAGCTTCCAGAGATGTGGTTACTGGGCAGGGCTGCCCAGACCCTCTTGTACCTGCAGGGCTGTCTCTTAGATCCTGTACACTGGGGTGGAAAGTTATAAGGACCTTTCAGGTCTGATATCTATGCAGGATCTCATGGACTACACTTCTGCTTTCCTAAAACAGTGAGTGGTGAAAACTATCCCCATATTTCCTTATAATTGTCTGAGCAGGTGAGACACTGACAATTTGGATACAATTTTGGTGTGATCACTTTCCTTGTATTTACGCTGGCACATAAAGTTGGACAAAATGTCAGTGTGCAAAAACAAGGCAAAGATAGGGAGCTACTGTGTCTTATGTTTAGTTTCATATAACAGTTTGAGAGGAAAAACTGGGAGGTCTCCTGCATGGTCTCAGTTGGCCTGAGTCCACAGCTGCTTGATTTACTGCAGCTGAGGATCTGGCTCTAAACCTTTTTCTTCCTCATAGATGTAGCTGTAATCAAACCAATTGATACAAGTCTGTGCAGATGAGCATCCTGTGTAAAAACCGACAGAGAACAAAGGGGAGAGTAAAATTTCAAGCACAGGATGTCAGCATTCAGCTAACACTTGCCTCTAGCCCAAAGTGCACCAAAATGATCTGCACCTTGTAGCTCTTAATTTCAACAGCCACAGGACTTGATCTAGACTATGTGTTACTCTCGCTCTGAGTCTTTTTCCTCCTACCCCTTGCAGATGCTCCCCCAAGCCCTACAGTTTAACCTGCCTCTCAACTTCTATTCAAGCAGCAGCTCCTGCCCTCACCCTGGCAGCAGCAAGCTGCCCTTGGGGATGGTAGGCTGCATTCCCCCTTGCAGACTTGCTCCTTCTGCCTTCTTGTATCTTGAGTACTCTCCTCAAACAGACTCTTATGCTGGCTTTGGAAGCTGGATGGAAGTGTGCCACAGGTGTCTTTCCTACACAGCCTTCTGCTGAGATCACATGCACCTGTTTCAGTCTCAGACCAATTTCTGTGCAGTCTAATTTCAGGTTTGCATGGAAAGACCAAGACTATATGGTGTAAAAATATGAATTACAAGGCTTTTCTTCTACAGAGGATAGGAATCACAGATATGAGAAGATTTTTCAAGGCTGCAGGAAAAGTTTGAGATCTGGGCTGAGAATCTTAAGAGTTTGGGACTCTGAATTCACCAGAGAGGTCCCTTCTCTGTAGAAGATCTGAATGGAAGAGGTTGCACATATTTGAGGCACCAGTTGCCAAACAGACAGGTTGACTCCTAGGCTGCACGGCAAGAGAAGCGCCATGGGCTCTCTGAAGACAAAACTGTGCAGGGTATGAAACACCTGGTGGGACTCCTGGAGCTGAGTGCCCCACTGAGACTGCACCCTCTATTGTCAGCACAGATTTCAGATTCTGTGGGAAATCCTATCCTTTTTCCAAGAAGGGCAGTACTAACTTACGCTGGCTGTCACAATACAATTTGGGCACTTTTATCTCTATGCAATGCTGTACCTGGTATCATATATGTATTTTTTACTTGCCTGCAGTTACTTTGACTCTGTATGAGTTTAGAAGAGCCACAGGATTTATTACAAGGGTCTTGCCACAGAAAGACTTCAAAATTTCTTACCATGTGTTTTTCTCTTTACTGCCCATTATTTAAGCTGTCCCTTAGCCTTATTAATACGTATTGTGCATCCCATCTCTTGTATACCATAATCCTTCCAATGGCATAACCTGGAAGTAGCCATATAACCATGCTTTCTCTTTTCCTCATGAATTCCAAGAGACAAACTTCTGTGTCTCAGCTATCACAGAATCATAGAATATGCTGAGTTGGAAGGAACCCATCAGGATCATCAACTTCGACTCCTGGCCATGCACAGGACACCCCAAGAATCACACCATGTGCCTGAGAGCATTGTCCAAATGCTTCTTGAACTCAGACAGGCTTAGTGCTGTGACCACTGCACTGGCCTCCCTGTTAATTTTGAGAACTCAAATGTCTGTATTTCCTATTTTCAGGTCTCTTTCACTGGAAAACCTCAGATTAGAGCACAGTGATGCCACACAGGAAAAGGTACAAATTCGGTGAGCTGATTTCTGAGTACCATCCTGCATGATGGAGTCTTTTGCCTGCACATACCACTGCCTTCTTTCCTTTCCATGTAGACAGCGTGTTGATCCCATGAAAGCCTCGATCTTCATTCATCATGCTTTGTAATGCACTGTAAAACACATCACACCAGCTCCTCCTGGTACTAAATAGTTTTTTATCAGTGTAACAAAGTTTCCTTGCTCACCTCCTGGCCGTCCTTTCTTCCGAAAGAGTCACAATTAAATTTTACCTAGTGAGAGAAGTTGAAAGCTTCCTGCTTTAAATATTTATTTAGCAAAACATTTTACATTCCTGGAGAGATACCAGTTTGTCATTAATGGATTCTTGGCTTGATGCCAGCAGCTAATAGTTTTATTGGTCCTCACACATACAGCACAATTGTGCAATTTGGGTAACTGCACTGAGCTGCGCCTTCCTCTCCTTTAATTCTGACCCCAAAAAATTGGCACCGAAGGATGGGCAGCTGTCAGGGTCTGGAGAGGGGGAAGGGATGAGGGGTTCTGCCCTCCCGAGCTTGGCCGAGGTTGTAACGCGGCTCCTGGCAGGCAGCAGGAGACGCCTGCGGCCCCTGAGACGGGCAGGGTTAGCTGGAGACCGTCCACACGCTGGCTGTGCTGGGGTGGGTGCTCCTGGGTCACCCTGAGTCTTGCTGGGAGCCTTCTCCCTTGCTCTGGGAGAGCCCATGGCCGTGACCCCACACCCTGGTGTGATCCCCCTGCCCCACTCCCACCCTCCTGCTCCCCAGCACACAGGCAGGCAGAGCTGGCCGCCTGCTGGGGCTGCAGCCAGAGCTCTGTGGCTGCAGGAGTGGGATCTGGACTCACAGCACAAGTGTGTACTTAAAATATCTGTCTCATGCAATCTTATTTTGCATTGGTAATTAAGATGAGGCCACTTCTTCCTTAGAGCCTCTTCCTCCATTAGTCTCAGTGACGAGGAAAGGTGGCAGCTTCATTATTTTCAAAGGGAGCTTGCATTTGTTTTTCAGCTGGAGAAGTCAAGGAGCTGTGCACGTACATATGCACTTCAAGGGTATGACGTACCTGGAGAAAAATGAGTGCCTTGGTGCTACAGGTCAAGTTTATGTAACACTACTGTTTAAAAACAGTGATGCCATTTCAATTAAATGTCCCAGAATGTTTTGCAAGGTAATCATTTAAGAAACTTTTCAGAACTACTTTTGCAAATCAGGCACATCTCATATAAAACATATTGGCAATAAAATTGTATATGTGAGAAAAATTATGCTGAGGGCTTTACTAGAAATGAGGGAAGCAGTAATTTTCAGGACAGGCTGGTTTGTAACAACATATTTTTATATCACTTAGCATTGCAGCCTGCTCTGTATTTCTTTTGCAACATTTATGTTTTGCTTCTCTCTTGCAGCAACCTTGTGATAAAATTGTAGGGGACAATGAGAAGAGAAAATAAAGCAAAGAATAAGAGAGCACTTGAATTTACAGTGCACATTCAAACCTGCCCACGTCTCCCTCTCATCTGCAACATCTCCATTCCTGCTCTCTCTGTTTCCCTTTGATCAAACTCAGTTCCACAGCCACTATTGACTGACACCCCAAACTGGACTTTACAGTAGCAGATGGTTGTAAAAATTAAAATTTAATTATGTTTAGTTCTCATGGTATTGTAGCCTCTGGATTTGTAAAACTGTGAGATTTCTTTTGATTATTGAAAGTTTTGCAAGGGATTTTTTATTTCCTCAGAACCGTTGGTTATTTGATACTTTTCTGTAAAGAAATATTTGAAAAAGCTGTGGCACAATGGTGTCTCATCCTGTTTCTAGGAAGAATGGAAATCGGAGGAAGGAAATTTCCAAAGTGAGTGTCAGATTCTGATCTCTTTTACAGAAGGATAAATCCAGGGTAATTCAGTGCAGTTACTTTATATTTATGCTAGCATAAATAAGATAACCATTTGGCTCTGGGAATCTCTGTAGCTCCCCATTTGCTCATCTAACAGCTGGCAGCTTGCTTCTTGCTATTTCTCTTGCTTTCTGGGCTAATTTGTCTTGCTTGGTGCTCAAGTCGGGGCAAATGAACTTGGGACTTAGTTAAATGAGCAAATGTGTTTTGCACAACACACAACTATGAATGGCTCAAGCTCCTTCACATGATCATACATATTTCAGATTTCCCAAAGGCCAGAAATTAATGGCTAGTAAATGGATAGAAATATTACTTCACACAGTATGTAGTCAACCTGTGGAATTTGGTACTACAGGAGGTCACTGATCCAAACAATAGGTCGGGATTTGAAAAATTGCTGGATAATTTTATGTCAATTAATTACACTTGGAGCTGGACAAGCAGAGATTGAGGTAAGTAGGCCTTTTTCACCAGCGTAGACATGAACTCCTCTGCAGAGACTAGGAGGAATTTTCCCCTTGGGCATGGCTGTGCCCACTTGGCAGTCAGCTTTGCCTGCTTTTCCCCATAACTGCATTGTGTAAGGCAGCAGGAGGGAGTAGGTTACACTGGGGTTTACAGGGCTCTGTCTGCTGCAAAACCTCAGATCCCAACACCTCCTGACTTTGAAGGAATTAATATCTAGATTTAGAGCCAAGCCAGACCTGCACTATCTCCACCTGCTTTTGGTGCTTGTTGAGTGTTATCTGTGTGCTGGGACTGGTGCACACACTCATTGACAGGCACACAGAGTGAGAACAACATATACATCCATATATGTAAGCTGATGCACTCACTGCTAGGTTTAGAAATTAAGTCAGACTACAAAATCACTTCCAAACTATTTTAGAAAATGAGTAGCTCAGTTGTAAACCACAATTCTTTGTTTAAGCATTTGGATGTGTGATCTAACCTTTCCTTGTGAGTTTTCTAGTGAAGGCACCATACCAGTGCAATTTCCCAGCTGTGGGTATCTAGTGCCTCTTGAGAGGTCCTGACACACCAGGACATCCTCTGGTGGTTGGTGGGGACAGGGTTTACAGAAAACTCTAGTCTCCAGCTGCTGAGGGCCAGGTGAGACCAGCTGAGGCATCTCAAATAGCCCAAAACACCAATGCTGAGGAAATTAAATCCTACTTAGTGTGTCAGAACCTGAACATACATCCTATCCAGTATATCTCCACAAGAGACCTGAGGCTATTTTCCAGAACTGCAGAAGGCTTCCTGGCACAGTGCTGGTCATTGCCTAGGGCATGGCCCAGGGGCTTAGCGATAGATGTGCTGTGTACAGGATCCAGTCTTGCAGCACTTCTTGTAGGCCTTAGGACTGGGTCTAGGTCTAAGCAGGAGTGCAGGCATGCCCTCAAAAGTACAAGTTCCTGCAAACCTGCCTTTCTAAAAAAGCTGGCTAAATCACATAGGAAAGAAGAAAGGCTGGGAGGATTCCCACTAGCAGTACTAGTAGAAGACATGAGTTCTGAGATGGTACTTCAGTGGAGACAGCACGTAGGTGATTTGGAGTGCCTGGAGAGGCATAATCCTAGATACTTGTTTAGCAATGTTCATCTTCTGTGGAGGTCCTTACAAAGTGAACCCTGCAGTAAACAGGAGAGATCTCACCATCTTCAGGAAATGACACAGGCAGTTATATTTAATAGAAAAAAGACATTTTAGAATCGCACAGCAGAGGAACATAACTGACAGCAGCACATGGAGGGAGCCTGAGGACAGCACAGAATTGCATATCACTGGATTTTGGTCTGTGATACATACACAGAGTCATTATTTTTTATTACTGACTGCTCTGACTGCATTAAACACCTGAACAATAAAGACATCATGGTTTCCTGTCATAGCTGGGAAAGTGATGTTAATGGGAAATCTGTTCCTATCTCCTCCCAAACCATAAGCTTTGCCTTTGAGATAGCCAGAGAAGTTTGAATGAGTCTGCTGAGCAGTTGCAATGTTGCAGTTGCAATGCTCTGATTTGATCATATTCAGACCAGAAAAAAAACCTCTTCATGCAAAGAAGGACTTTGAAAGAGGTTTATGCAAACAGCAGTTCTCCGCCTTGACTCAAGAAATCTGTGACTTGGCAGTTTTTTAGAGAAAATCTTCACTTTTCTGTCTGGAACCTGGTTGGGAGTGTGGATCACCACATGGTAACTATCAGTTCTGAACAACCTTTTTTAGGTTCAGCTGAAAATGAGTCTGCAAACAACTTCAGCATTTTGAGTACTGCTTTGAACTGTTGATCAAAGTAATAATGACATTTCTGGTTCACTCAGTACTGCTCGGGAGAACTAAACACTCTGAGGTGATCTTTTTGGCAAGTAGGAAAACTCTTCCTGCTGAAGTTGCCCATGATGAAGCTTGCAGCTGCGGTGAATAATCTCTGGATTCCCAATCCCTTGCAGATGCAGACACAAGCCTCCTCCCCTCCTTTGTTTTCCTCTGCTCTATTGTCAACTGTGAACAGAGACCTGCCAGCAGCTGCAATACACTCATAAAAAAAAAGGCAAAGGTCTCCTCTCACCTCTGTCTCCCAGGCAGCTGTTCACAAATGTTCTGCCCTTTACTATGTTCAGTACATTGAAGTACCTGCACATTAATATGTTGTCAGATGCTGAGAATCCAGAGTGCCTTCAGCTGGTGGGGGTCGGAGGCACACAGTGGCTGTACATGGCCAACAAGCCATCTCCTCGGCCTTGCAGGTGTTGGACTTCAGAGGGGTCATTGCACCAGCAGGCACATCCACTTGTATCCTAAGAGTTTCCCACACATGTTGAATTGATCTCAGATATTCAGAAACTCCCATTGCATCTCTTCTGTGTTTATGATCTTTCCTCCCTGAGATGCAGTAAAGTGGAGGAGGAAGTGGTACCCATGGATAGAAAAGGTGTGAGTCCAATGAGTTCGTCTATAGAACTAACCAGAATAAAACATTTGTTGTACAGCTGAACAAGGCTTTTAGGGGGAAATGCTTCTCAGAATCCAGATTCATCCAAAAATATAATTGTAGAACGTTTAGCTAAAACATAGCAGTACCTAAATGAAGCTGCTGAGTTTCTCACACCCAGAAGGAATTTTACCTTTCCTTGGAGAGAACCTGGGATATCAGAGACTGAGATTCAATCTCCTCAGCCAAATTAGAGAATCTAGGTCACCTCGTGGGGCCACCAGATGTCTTCTGAGTCTGTTTTTTCATGGCAACATCCATGGAGAATGTTGTATTTTGATTTCATTCTACAGAGAAATAAAATATGTTGACCATGTTTCACATGAAATAGAGTCCTGGTTTTCTGAATAGGCCTAGCTAGCAGTGAGTAATAAGACTGAACTTTAGGGATACTATATTCCCCTGCCTATTTTGGACTTTGCAATTTTAAAAATAATATTTTGCAGACCTAGCCATGCAAGGCAGTCTCATAACATTTTAATTTTTTTTATATCTGATCATAAAGAACACATTTTTATAGGCATATATGAGAGTGTGTGTGTGTAACAATACAGCAAAAATTGATATATGTAAGAGTGGTCAACAAAGAGCACTATTTAAATGTCAGTGCATAGCTTCAAGTGAACCTTGAGATACAATTAGACATGATGCAGTTCTTCTAGAGCAGGAGTAGGGTAGGGCTGAGCAAGTAATGGTTCTTCATTATGCCCTTGCTGGTGCAGAAGTAGTGCAGAAGTAGAAGCAAGAGAGCAAGGGGAGCTGCTGGTGGAAGGCATGGCTAAAGGACAACATTTTTGCCCTGCAGACCTGGATTCATGGGACTGCAAAGGCAGCCTAGAACATCACTGTGGTACCAAGCCGTGCTCAGCTGAATCAGACAACAGGAGTATCCAACCAATTTAACTGTCCTAATGGTTTCTGACCAAGAACATTTACAATAAGATTTTTTTTCTCGAGCTGTGTTAACACCTGGGATAACCATGATGTGTATATCAGCGTCCCTGCAGAGCTACTGATGACTCCATGTCCAGCCATTACAGTATGCGAGGGCTAAGCCTTTGAGGGGGCTAGTTCATCATTAGTTACAATCTCTCTGGGATCTGCTGCATAAGGTTGTCATCCACATCACCTTCCTCCTCTGGATTTGCCAGGAGCTGTGTATGAGCTCCTAGGACTTCAAAAAGTGATTCATTGTATGTTACAGATTGTCCATTCCTCTGGGCAGTGATTAAATTGCCTTTGATGTGGGTCACTGTGGAAGGATGAAGGCTGCATGATGTCACCAGTTTCCCTCTGATGGACCCGTGCAGCCCTGCCAATGTCAACACAGAGTGGTGGTGCTGGCTGACCGTGAAAATCACTGTGCTGAGTCCTTCCAACCCTGCAGGATCTGTCAGGGGTTTATCAGCCTGTTTGGCTGCTACAGGCAACGCTTCACAGACCCCTGCAAAGAATCAGCACAAGCAACTTCACATAAGTCAGTGCGGAGCTGAGCCATAGCTTCTATTTTTAAATAAATATTTCTGCAGAGCCTTCTAGTGCTCCACCTGGTCTCTGCTCTGGGTGTGTTTGTGTGTGCCGGGGTGGGTGGAAGGGTAGTGTTTAAGATATGTATTCATCTGATACTCTTTTTCTGGTACCGTTGCAACCATGCAAAACTCAATGCTTTGTTGATGATGGCTCAGAAGAAAAAACCCCGAAGTTCTAAGTAGTCTGCGGTCAACTTCTGGTTTCCCAGGACAGTAGCAGCCAATTTTTCTTCCATTGGGATAGTAGGAACAGGGTATAAAGTAAAGCAAAAATGCAGATATTGTAAAAGTTATGAACATCTGGCTCTGGGAATATATTTATCTTTGAAAGACTTGGAAATAGGTTACTGGAAAGCAGAGGGTCCCAAACTGGTCCCTAACTGACTCCAAAACACTTCTAAGCAGCATATCTAAAGTTAGGGGCAATGGATGCTCCTAGCTCTGATATGGGTTCTTACAGATGCTGTTGGGCTGGTGTCCTTTTTCTCCAGGGAAAGCTGGTGCCTTGACAGAGTCCAGAGGTGATGCTGCTGCCTCAACCTTTGTAGGTGTTTATATATATATATATATGGAGAAAAATGGGTTAAGTTCAGAAGCTAAAGCAAAAAGTGTAGTAGTCAGGAGGTGAGTGGTGAGGATGGCATGAGAAGATGTACTCCTGCACTTTATGGATAGTGAGGGGCACAACTGTAGGACATGGATTTGGGGTCCCACCCTGGTGGGAGGCAGTAGGAGGATGGGGAAGAGAGTGCCTGGTTTTGGACCCCACAATTGCATGCACATAGCCTGGGTGAAGAGCTGGGAGCTGTTACTGCTGCCCAAGGAAGACCCAAGCAAGCCCGAATTCTGCTGTAGGTTACGAGGAGAAGCAGCCTTAGGTGACCCTTGAGGATGGTGGGCACAGGGTGGCCTGGCAGCAGTGGCTTGTTGTGCAAGTTGCCCACGTTATCCCGTCATCTGACAGTCTGCCTCTGAGAGCAAGTGTCCTCTCTATTGCACTCCCCCAGCCATGCCCGGGACTGGATGGACCCAGACTGCCCAAACATAGCCTGTGACTGCAAAGACTGGCACACAAGATATCCCCGAAAGCTGTCCTGGACACCGTGAACAATCACTGATGAATTCATGCTCACACAGAATTCATCCTCTGTATCTTCATCCCTCATCTCACTTACTCCTGCCCACAGATTGTTTTCATTTCAGGGATCCAAGAACTTCAGAAAGGAAGTAGAAATAGAAACTGTCAGGATGGCTGAGAAAAGGTGGTGAAACCACTGCTACCTTTGGTTAAGAGTATCCTCCAGGTCTCCCTTTACAGATGTGGTTGGAAAGAGGGTGTGTTGGGTACAGCTGTTTGTTGGCAAAGGTACTGCTCACCCAGGGACATTTCCTAGGCTTACTCATAACACAAACCAACACGAATCATCCTATACATTACTTCTAAGAGATGGGGAAGCTCATTGCAAGCATATGACAAGCAAAACAAAAAAATCCATCAATAAACAGTGGACAGCAGGCAGGGCTGGTGGGAGGGAAGCTGTGTGGGCAGAGGTTCCACTGGGGGCAGGTAGCCAGTGACTGACTGTTACTTATTGTAAAACCATGACAAGAAAAATGAAGCCAGGTCAGCAGAAAAGTAGGCAAAAATGGCAGTGTTCAGCTAAAGACAGCCAGAGGGAAGTGTTTGTAATGTGATCCTGGAGTAGAGCACTGCCTGGGAATGGGAGATAGAAATAGCTTAGAAATTGTTTCTTGCTATTTTGAATCCAAATATGATTGTAGAACAGGTTTTCTCTTTTTATTTTTGTAATTGAGTGGGATCACGTCAGTGAAATCCCTCATTCTGCCATCTACTTTTCTTAACAGAAAGGAGCAGAAGAACTCCCAATGCTGGGTTGGGAAGCACAACCCTGGAGCCAGGCAGAAAAGTAATCCTGGCAAAAGGGTTGTGAGCTGATGGTGTCACTGAATTGAGAAGAGCCAAATGATGGAGATATCAAAGTTACTTGTCTGGAATTAGGGAAAGAAAAAAATCACAGACAAGGTCTAAAACAAGACCCATAGACTTTGCAGTTGGAATTAAGAAGCAGCTGGAGATGTCAGAGAAGGAATTAAAAGAGGGTAAAAAATATGAGCTGAAGCCTTTGCAAAAAATGAGAGCAATGTCTGGAAGTTTCCCAAAAAGGCAAAGTGACAAGCCTTACATTGAAAATTGTTGAAGACAACATCTACAAAGCATTTCCTCATCTTGGGAAGCCACCCAGGTGCAACATTTTAAGTCACCAATGGCTTTGCTGAGGTCTTGACAGCCTGACTGCTGTACTCCACAGGAGATTATTCGCTGGAAGGAAGGAGCCCAAGAAACTTGTGACTGAATGAAACTTGTACCTGGTATGAAACTTGTCAGCAAAAACAGACTGATGTGAGGATTCCAGAGGATGTATTATGACTCTGAGAAGGATGCTGGAGGTCGGAATAGTCATACAGTCCCTGGATTTTACTGTGACAAATAGGATGGGGTTAAGCACTTTCTTAGTTTACTCATAACCTAGAGTCCTGAGGAGTCAGCTTGCCTAGCTCCAGACATATAAAAAAGAATATCTCTAAGGAAGGAGACTCCACAACTCTTGCTGAAACAAAAATCATCCTTAGGTGTTTTCGCAGATAACATAAAATTCAAATCCCCAAGTTCATGACTGAGAGTATGATCGAGACATGCAGTTTGAAGTGCCAGAGTGATTCAGACCTTACTCAAGCATGAAAAACTCATGTAGGTTCTAAAGGACTTCTTTGCAATGTCTTGTCCCAGAAAGCTTCATTTTCCCAGTCACTGTGATTTCTCACGGCAGAAAGCCTGTGGTTAGGACAGCAGTTGCCATGATAACCTACACCCATCTGTGCTGCTCAGACACTGTGTGTGGGGGCACGGCGGTGCTGCCGGCTTGTAGCTGCGCACAGCCCCAAGTACCACGTCCTTCCTGAGCCTGGTCCCCAGGCTCTAGCTGTGGGCACCGGAGGTGAGTAAGGAGTTGGTGTATACAGAAATGCATGAAAAGGGAAGGATGCCTCCTCTCCTCCCATGAATTGCAGGGTGGCAGGCATTCCTGCCCAGGGAGAATGTGCTCTCAAGGCTGTTGCCTCACAGTACAGTAGAGGACATTTTCTGACCACGGCAGGGTGGTTTGGACTAGAGATGTATTAGAGTTGGGAAGCACTCAGCAGGAATACAGTGTCTGAGGGTAGCTGGGAGGCAAAGTCACAGAGTCCCAGTATGGTAAAATATCTGAAGCTGGCAGGCACTCCTGGAGACTGTCTGGCCCAACTCCTGCTCAAACACGGTCAGCTTCAGCAGGTTGATAAGGCCTGTGCCGTGTCGGACTCTGAATATCTCCAAGGATGGAGACTTCATCACCTCTCTGGTCAGCACTGTGCCAGTGCTTGACCACCCTCAAGGTAAAAATGATTTTCTGTTATATTTTAAATGAGATTTCTTGTGTTTCAGTTTCTGAGGTCAGTTCTCAGTGCCTGGGAGGCTCTCATAGGAAGCAGCAGGTTGGTGCCTGCAGGAGAAGGGGAAGGTAAGGGATGAGCAGCTGCCTGATGAGTGGCATCTTCTTCTGTAACCACAAACACTCCGCCCCATGACGATTTGGTGTGTCAAGATTTATTTTCTGTTCAGATTTGGCAAGTTTTTTGCAGAAGGACTTCACTGGACATAGACTTTTCAGTGCTTGAAGAGCAGTTGGCAAGAGCAGGATAGGTTGTGGGAAAGGATGGTCCCTCCAGAGCCCCGTCATTGCTCAGACAGCAGGGACACCCACTGCCCTCTCTTGGGCAGCCCCTCTTCCCACCTGATTGTTGCAGGTGCTGGTAATGGGATGTGAAGGATGCTTCTACTGTGCTGGATGGTCTGAGTGGGAAGAGCTGAGGTTTTCATGCAGAAGTTCCTTAACTTCTTTTCCCAAAACATTCCTGGGGTGTATTTGCATTGAGCCACCTCCCTTCTGGTTTTGGACTCAAAAATAAAACAGTGGAAAGAAAAAATCCTGGTAGTGACAGCGCAGGCTTAGATGTTAAAATCAGCTCTCCTTTGTGGGTAGGAGCTCATTTATACACATGATTTATGCCTGTTGGAATGAGAGGGACAGACTTAACAAATGACAGGTTTTGAATGGTTGCAAGTAATGTTATTAATGTCTGCTGACTTGGTGCCCTGCCCAACTTTGAACTTCTTTCAATTGTATGGGGCTGAACAAAAGCTGCGTGAGTTTTGAAATATTTCCACATAAAATAAGCTCTGAGACAGATGGAGAAATGTGAGTTTTCTAATGGGGCCTAGTAAGAAGAGTGCAGGATTAATTAAAAAAAAAAAAGTTATAGGAATCTTCCTCAATTGAAACAAAACCAAAGGATCAGAGGGAATATATTTTGGTGCCAACCACAGTTGCTTGAGGGGTTGCACCACTGCTGCCAATTAGAGGGTATGCTTTTTCAAAAAGGTATTTGCAACACCTTTCACCTGCTCTGCAGGCCTGGCAGGTCAAGCAGCACTGCATCTATACCTCCAGCAACTACAGCCTCCCAGGCCAGTGCTACTGAATCCCAGCCTTAATTTATTTAAATGTGTACAAGATGATTCAGTAGGTGCTAATGCTGCTAATTCAGTAGGTGTTAATGCGTGAATAATTATAGACATATTTAAGCAGCTGGTGCTGTGCCTTCAAAAGTTTCTGTGCATGGAAATTAATAGCTCTGTGGTGGCATGTGTACTTTACATGTTATAAAATGAAGATGTCAGTAGCAGCCCCATGTTAAAGTTTGATTTAAGATTTTCACTTGAAATAGAATTAAAACTTTTTGTTTTACTGTTGGATGTCTCCAGACATGGTACAACAGATCCTGAGAAAATATCCGATATTGTTTCTGCGTTCTTTTTAAAAAGCCCACTGTTTTTTAATGTCTGTCCTTGATTTCCCCTTATTTCTCGGGATCCCCAACAGCAAAAGCTCAGTTCTGACAGACTTCCTCCACATACATGTACTGATGATATCTTAGGGCCAGGCCAGATGAGAACAGCACACACAAACAAATAATCTCCTAATTTGCAATAACCATTTGGAGCTAGATGGAATAGATGCTGGAGCTGCTGTTCACTCGGCTAACGTCTTGATGCATAGTTCCACGTCAATGCTTTGCCTCGAGCAGGTGTCAGAGCACCTCAGATGGGTACACCCCCTAGAAAATATACGTCTATGTAGTGCAAACATTGCAGAATGAGAGTGGAGAACAGGGACAATGGGAACAACAGTCCATTTTGGGCCCCATTGACTGCAAATAATACTTTCTCATTTGTTTTGCTGTCAGAACAAAAGGGTTTCTAGGCTTCTGCTCGGAGGTGCTCAGCACCTTGCCGGATCTGCCCCCACAGAGACCTGGGCTGATGCAGGAATTGACAGCAAGGTTTTGGACGTGTCAACTGTTTGGCTTTGGGACAGAAAGCAGGGTCGAGTTGATGCTGTCTGGTAGATTTCCCTGGGTCACCCTGACAGTTGTAGAAAGCCCTTTATTGCTTTTACCAGATAACCGGGGGAGCCTGCTTTCTTTCTTATCCCCTGCTTGTAAAGGAAGCATCAACGCTGCTTCCCCTCCGGCTGCCTGGTCGGTGACAGCGCCCGGCACGGCCTTGCAGGGGAGGGCTCCTGACAAGCAGACCTGAAGCGAGGGCTGCAGACTCAGGCATTTTCTAAATAAATATACACCACGAGAGCAGAGAGCTGCACTGACCTACACCACTGGTATTCCAGCATTTTTTGTCTAGAACAGGTGATGAGACCTCGGGCCCAAGTACAGTACCACTCTCAAAAACTGGCATGGCTTTGGATGGCAACCAGTCCACAGACATCTAGGATGTCATAAAGCTTAGATTAATTAAATAAGCATTCCTCTAGCAGCTGTTTTAAATAGCTACACATCAGCCTGACTTCCAGTGCCTCCATTTTTAATAGATGAATGTCATGTGAAGGTTTCACATTATCATTTGGATGAAATACAGGTTTTTGAAGATGGAATGATATCCAGTGTTTTTTGTATTTCCAGGAATATCATATTAAAATGTTCTCTATTCCTCTGCAAAAGGCATAAAGCTCTCTCACTGGTATCAGACATACTGCACAAGAATGGCTCACAACTGTTAATTAAAAAAAGTCTGGGATGACAGGCAACAAGGTCTGTTCTCATGTGCTTTGTATGCAGGCAAGGAAGTCTCAGAGTTCATGAATGGTTCATTTATACTGCACTTTAACTTATCTGCTTCTTGAGTGCTCCCCGTCTTTTAGAAATGTTGTATAAATTTGCACTGGATACCCCTTGCCTAAACTGATTATCAGTATCAGATCCAAAAATAATTTAATTCCTCTAAACATTACCTGTTGCTTCCTGTTCCACTGTACAATAGTTTATTGTCTGGCTCTGTTGTGCCACATTTTGTCCCGTCAACTGAAGCCGCAGATGGGCTGAAAGGGGAGATGAAAGTGTTCTGCACTCCTTTAAAAACCATAACCCAAAACCCAGGGAATGCACTTTACATCAGATGCCCCCCAGCTATGCAAGTAATGACTATTTTACCTTCATCTTTGTACTGATATCTGTGAGTTGTCTGGGATTCAGAAAGTATGCATGGTGCATGGGGTGAGGGGGCAGAGGGTGTTCATTAGATAAAAGCTACATTTTCCTGACTTGTCAAAAATGTGCACTGTAAAAGAATACATTTTGGTTTATAAGCAAATCGCAAGAATTTGTTTTTCCTATTGTTATTAGTTACAGAAAAGTTGAGTGCTTGGTGTAGCCTAGTATTTTTCACTAGATAATCCTGCAGTAGCAGAAATGTGAGGAAAACTGACCTATTTCTATCTTCTCATGGACAAGCCTTCCTCCTCTACCCCTTTACCTGCTTCTGAGGTGGGGGGTGTCTGGTGTTTCTGGTCCTGAGAAAGGCACCTCTCAGCCTCTTCACCCTCCCTGAGCTGCTGCTGGCAGGGATGGGCTGGGCCCTGGGAACACCCAGTGCCAGGAGAGTCAACTCTGCCCCTGTTGCAACCCCAGCTGCTGGGGAATCACCCCCAGCAGCCCTGCTGCTGCCTGCTTGCTAGGGAAACCATGCTTCCCTCATCCCTGAGACAGAAGTAACTCAGGTGTAAAACTCAGATTTAACTCAGGTATCTAATCCTTTACTCGCTCACGGCTTCTCCCTCCACCAGGTCTTCATTATTGCCCTAATTTTTCTTTGGACTTTCTCCTTTCCATGATTTCCCTGCTTCAGTTTTCAGATTATTTTGAAAGACAGGTCTTTTTCTGTACTTAAATACACAAAAAGAGATAAGAAAAAGAAGGGGAAGGGAAGGGAAGGGAAGGGAAGGGAAGGGAAGGGAAGGGAAGGGAAGGGAAGGGAAGGGAAGGGAAGGGAAGGGAAGGGAAGGGAAGAGAGGG
>WBMZ01008714.1:29609-117527 GCA_013400975.1 Atrichornis clamosus
AGGGAAGGGAAGGGAAGGGAAGGGAAGGGAAGGGAAGGGAAGGGAAGGGAAGGGAAGGGAAGGGAAGGGAAGGGATGCTTTCTGGCATCTGCCAAGCCCTGAGGCACCTGAAACTCTGCACCTGCCTGTTGAGGAGCACCTCACCTCCATTTGGCAACCTACAAGAGCTCAGCACTTTTCCTGGGCTGGATGTTGTTCTAGCCGTGTGGCCCAGGGGCTTGGGCCAGTGTTGTCTGCACCTGTTGTGCTCTGGAGGAGTTTGGCCAGAGGAGGGTTGCAGTCGTGCTCTGATGACCAGTTAATTGTTGCACACTAAATAGTCATTTCAGAAACTATACAAAGAGATGTTGGAGCAAAAATGGGACCCCGAAATTCCCCTTCTGGGCAGGTGATTGAGGCTGAGAGCACTCTTGATTGCTCTCTCCCCAGGGTGCAAATGATCTTTCACGACTCCTTGCCATGTGAAGCAGCTTCATCAGGAGGGGCTGATGTTATTTTTCTTTCCTCCCTGGAAATGCTGAGGTTTGAGTCTTTCCAGGCAGCTGAGTCAGCAGGCATTTGGTGAGGAGATCTTTGATCTATCTGTTGACCACCATCACGAAGAGCACATTCTCAGGTTTTTTCCTGAGTGAAAAGCTGGCTTTTCCTCAAGCTTTGAAACAAAGCACATACTTAGGAAATACGGGGGAACAACTTATGCTTAAGGTAGTATTTCACAGCCAGGTTCTCCTTATTGGCCCTTTCAACAGTCCTCAGCACAGGAGAGAGTGCTGGTAAAGTGCATCTGGGCATGATGCCTAGGTGGGGAGAAGAATGGGGTTAAAAAATTGCTGATGTAATTTTAAAATATTATACAAGAAAAAGAGTTGAAAAAAACAGGCACGAAAGGGATTGTTTCTCCAGTGGAGGCTTGCTTCTACTCTATCCAGAAAGGATGCACACTTCATCTGGTATCTTAGCTTACAGAGGCACTGACAAAGATGAATTATTTAATACAACCACAACTAGGAGACATCTGGGGACTCAGCCATAAGAAATCCAGTGAAGATCTTAGTGCTTCAAAATTAAAATTCACAAAATGAAATCACCAAAATTTTAAAATGTCCTTTTCACATTCTACCCTTGTTCACAGCACAGGTAGAGGAGGGAAAAGCTGCCAGGCCTGGGGCAGGGTGAGGGACCTAGCCAGATCTGTGCTGACAATGACTGGACCACCATGTGCCAGTGCTGAAGCTCTGTCTTGGCTGTGTTTGGTTTTCTAGAATAGATGCAGCCTGCTTCTCTAGGGATGATTCAGCACAGGACAAAATGACAGCTGGAGGAAGAAGTCACAGATTTCCATCTGAGGATTTCTCTCTACAAGAGCCCAGAGTATCCCTGCATTGGTGGCACTGATCTGCAGTGTATGTACGGTTAGGCCTTCGGAGGATCAGGGACCACAGGGACAACAAACCACAGGGACAACAAACTGGTTATGAAGAATGTCCCAGCTCTTTGACCACATCCAGCATATGTAATTAGATGAGAATTATAAGGGAATTAGATGGGAAACTGCATAATGTCATTAATTTCTGGATGATTCCTTGCAAATACTTCTGCTCTGGGAATCAGACTCTAAGTAAGTGCATTATAAAAACAGCAGATAAGACAGATCTCAAAATGTACTTTGTTCATCTACAAAGGAAAAATGAGTGCCATTTCAATTGTGTCTGATAATCATAGAATAGTTTGGGTTGGAAGGGACCTTTAGAGATCACCTAGTCCAACTCCTCTGCAATAAGCGGGGACATCTTCAACTAGATCAGGTTGCTCAGAGCCCCGCCCAATCTGACCTTGAATGTTTCCAGGGAGGGATCATCTACCACCTCTCTGGTCAACCTGTGACAGCGTTTAACCACTCCCATTGTAAAAAACTTCTTCTTTTATCTAATCTCAATCGATCCTCTTTTAGTTTAAAGCCATTGCCTGCCCCTTGTCCTATCAAAACAGAACGGTTCAGAATAACCTAACAAGTACCCAGTAATATATTTAGTTATACTGATAACTTTCTAATGTTAGATATCCTTTTAAGATGAGTTTGCAAACACAGTACAGAGTGAATACATCACAGTGCAGGTGCCCATGAATTTGCTGGTACAGCACAAACCAACCACACTGGGAGAGCTGGCCAAAGCTCACAAGGTTCTGTAAAGTCTGGAGCCCTTGAATTGCTCCACCGGGAAAGGTGGATGTCGATAGGGACTGCAGTAGTGGCCACATGACAGCTGTCTCAGGACGAAAAGTCAGGAGGTGTTTGCAGAACACAGTGGAAGGAGTACCCTGGGCACCTCTGTCACCAGCATGGCTGTCGTGTGATGTGCAGGCACAGGCAGAGAGCCATGAGCAAGCGTCACTCTCAGCTGGTTGAGGAGTCCATAAATATAATTCCTTCTTTGGTCACAGTGAAATGAATGGAACAAGGGAGGTTTTCCAGGCTTAGATGTTTGTGCTTTACTTCAGCACCGCCTCAAACCAAACAAGATGCTCAGAATCCTTTATGGAATATGAAATAGAGCTTCTTATCACTGTTTGTTTTCTAATGCAACAAGGAAGAAAAGGCGAGGCAGAGGAAACAGGACATGCTTTGGGCACTTATGCCTCATGGTAATGCTGGGTAGTGTTTCTGTCTTGTGCTTATTTCAAGCCCTTTACCTGCTCCAGCCAAAAAGTGTTACAATGTGGTTGGCTTCTCACAAATCTTACTCTTGAGTGGGAGATTTTCTGTGGAAATATTGTGTTAGTGACAGTGGAAGAAGCAGTGGAGCATGATCAGGGTGTGCGTGTTGACCTGAAGAAATGTGTGTTAGTGCAGTGACTCATTGCTTCCAAGGAGTAGGAAACAAACCATCAAGAAGGCCAGAAAAATGCTTCATATCATAACTGGCCTGTGAGAGTTCTCCTAGCATCAGGTAGGTAGTGCCTTATGTGCCAAATACCTAGCAAATACATTTTTAAAAAGGGAATGTAAACCAAATTTTACTGAAATATAAGAATATTAAAATTCAGGGTCACACCAGCAACAATATGGGAGTTTGGCAGGAGTGGTTTTGGAAGACACTGCCATGTATACTGTTGTTTCTTCTGCAGAACTGAAGCCATTGATTTTACATCTGAAAAGAGTATGGAGAGCAACAGCCCAGGCACTGGAGAGAAAATTGTCCCCTGGGTAATATGGTGCCATGGAAATACAATCTGATGGCCAAAGTCACCAGATGGTGCTATTGTGCACACTATTTGCGTTCATGTGTGACCATTGTCCATGCTTTGAAGGGACTTTGAGGGGTTTCTCTGTAGGATGAGGGCTCTGGGGTAGTTTGCTGTCTGCCTTCCTCCCTCCCGGTCCAATGCAGACCTTGGGGCTGAGCTCTCCTAGACTGAGCACTGCTTCGTTGGCCCCAACTCCCAAGTGGGGACCACCTCCATGCTGTTTCATCCTTCACCTTTTGAAGTTAAAGCATGAATAAGGCAAGCTATTCACAGAAAACCCCTCATTCTGTATCACTGATTTCTTCCCTATTGGGAATCCAATCTCCACTCAAGAGGACATAAAAAAAAAATAAATCAGGGGCTTCCATCATGGCCAAGGAGGCAAGGAGCGTATCTGCTTATCTCTGATCAACCAAAGTAGCTCTGAAGTATCCCACAGCATAATTCCCTGCAGTAAGGCACAAAATTCCCATCCTTTAGGTTACGATCCAACAGAACTGAAGCAATCCTATGCCATGTGCTCTGGGATGACCCTGCTTGAACAGGGAGGTTGGTCCAGATGATCCACTGTGGTCTGTTCCAACCTGACCCGATCTGTGATTCTGTGGTCATAAGTGGTGTACCCCAGGGCTCAGGACTGGGGCCAGACCTGTTTAATATCTCCATTGACAATCTGGACAAGGGGATGGAGTGGACCTTCAGCAAGTTCACAGACAACACCAAATTGGTGGGAGTGTTGATCTGCTGGAGGGTAGGAAGGCTCTGCAGAAGGATCTGGCCAGTTTGGATCAATGGGCCCAGGCCAATTGTATGAGGTTTCACAAAATAAAGTGACATTTCCTGCACTTCTGTCATAATAACCCCCAGCACTAGTCTTGGGGAAGAGTATCTGGAAAGCTGCCCATCGGAAAAGGACCTGGAAGTGCTGGTCAACAGCAGCTGAACATGAGTCAACAGCCCAAGAACACCAATGGCATCCTGGCCTCTATCAGAAATAACATGGCCAGCCGGACAAGGGCAGTGATTGTCCATCTATACTAAGCACTGCTGAGGCTGCATGTCAAGTGCTGTGTTCAGTTCTGGGCCCCTCACTTCAAAAAGGGCATTGAGGTGTTGGAAAGTGTCCAGAGAAGGGCAGTGGAGCTGGTGAAGGGTCTGGAGCACAAGTCCCATGAGGAGCAGCTGAGGGAGCTGGGGGTGTTTAGCCTGGAAAAAAGAGAAGACTGAGGGGAGACTGTATAATTCTTTACAACTGCCTGAAAGGAGGCTTTGGTGATGTCGGGGTTGGCCTCTTCTCCCAAGTAACAAGTGGTAGGATGAGAGTGCCAGTTGCACCGAGGGAGGTTTAGATTGGCTATAAGGAAAGGGTTGTAAAGCATCAGAATAGACTGCCCATGGAAGTGGTGTAGTCACCATCCCCAGAAATGTTCAAAAAACGTGGATATGGCTCTTGAGACTTTGTTTTATGATGAACATAGTGCTGCTGTTAGGTTAACCGTTGGACCAGATGATCTTTAAAAGTCTTTTCCGACCTTAATTCTATGGTTCTGTGATTCTGTGATTCTATATTCAAACTTCTGTGTTATAAATATTTTGCTTTCTGCCAATTCTATAAGTTTTTTAGTGAACCTGTTTTTTTCTGTTGACTGTTCTCTAATTCTTTTTTTAAATGCATAAGCAGTTTCTAAACAGTATTCATACAAAAGGTATGACCCTGAGATCCTGAGTAACCAGTGAAAAGTATAAATGGGCATTTTAACAGTGCCATTGCAAGACGCATCGGGAGTATGGCTGAGAGAAATAAACTCACTTTGGCTTCATCTCCTCTAATTAAAATCTTGCTGCTGCATGTGTCCATTGAGCTGTGGATCTGGCTGTGCTCTGCGTCTGGAGCAGGGGTGAAAGCTGCTGCCTGATTTCTATCTCCAGAGTAGGATCTGCTCCGGGCAGATGATGATAGAAGTTTTGTAAGGAGATGCTCACACCACTGGTCTCCCCCTAGAACTGTCCCAGTGTCATGGCAGGAGCCTCCTGTCTCTGCTGCTTGAACAGTGGCACTCTCTCCAGCAGGCACCAAAAGCAAGGGAGTCCATCCCCAAACAGGAGGATAAAATCTTTTTGCTCCAAAGCACCCCACTGCTGGCTGAGTCCTCTTCCTCAGTGATTAAAACCAGAGGGACACCTTTTTCATTCAGAAATAGAGGGAGGGGCACCCACTGAGTGGGTGCCTTTTCCCTTGCCTGCACCAGACCAAGCCCCTTTGCTGCAGAGATCCAGCAGCAAAGCAATGTGAAGAGCCCACGGGGAGAAGCAGCCCTGGCCTGCAAGGGCCCCCACGCAGGGACAGGAACGGGGCTGGGATTGGGGTGCTCCTCTGAGTGAGTACAGCTGCTGGAAGAGGATGAAGCGGCAGCCGAATGCTTTTAGCAACAGACACAGGACTTGAATCAATAATACAAGAAAGCCTGTGGTCGGCAAATTTCTGGCCACAGCAGATGGACCACCATTCAAGGAAGGGTTTGAGGCTTCCTCTGCCTGAGGGGATTTTAAACCACATTCCCACATTTCAGGCAAGTACCCTCATTTCTCTCTGGCCTGGAGGTCTGTGTAGAAACTGCAGTGTTGCACAGCCAGGCATCACAGGGCTTGTAGCAAACTGAGCTTTAAAAAGCATGACTTGTAGGGTAATCGTCTGGGCAGGGCTGCTCTGGTGTCTACACCCAAGAACATCCCCATCCATGAAAATACTCATACCTCAGCTGGTTATGACCCTGCACTACCTGATCCAACTTGAGGTTGTATTTCACTTTGAAGTTCACCCTGCTCTGAGCGGGGGATGGACCAGATGACCTCCATAGGTATCTTCAAAGCTAAATTATTCTGTGATTCTATGTCTATCACTGCTTTTTATCCAGCTACTGTTTCATGTAAAATCCCTCAGTGAAGTTCCCTAGCCATTAGGTACAAGCATGTTCCTTCTTGCCTGTTCTACCTCCGCCTCCATAAATCTAAGGAAGCTCAGCTGTGGAGGCACAGAGTTCCCAGCAGGTTTTTAGCTAAAACATAAAGATTAAAAGCTGCTACAGTTGCCAGTAAAGGCAAGACTCTCAGCATCACTGTAACATAAGTAAAAGCTCCATTACTTTGATCAAAGAACAAAATTATATATTATAATGATTTGTATAACATAGGGTTATTTAATTCTGTATAAAATTTTGCATAGAAATTCACTTTTTTCTGGTACCTTTGAGCAAATAGAAATAACTCCAAGATATTAGAGATAATATAAAAGTGCATTTAATCACAAAAGAAAATACATTGATGTATTTGTTGGTTATGAACACAGGCAGATAAATGTAATCATATACAAAATCATTATATTAAATGAAGCCTGAAAAATAAATACATTTATTGTATCTTTTAGTGGTAAATTAATAAATTCAATCTATATTTAAATATTAATTTAAACGTTATTTTTTATCCATTATGTTTAGATACAGAGAAGTATACTAAATTGTATACTAAAAGATATCAAAGATGATATACATTAACTCAGACACTGGAAAACAAAATTGATTTTTGACTTTTTTAGGGTGAGAAGGGTTATACTTTAAAAGAAAATATTTTCAAAAGTGTGTCCTGTTTTCAAATTGTATTTATTTGCCATGAAGTAACAAGTTCCACAGTGTAGTGTGTTCTACAGCAGATGAAAATATTTAGTGTGTTAAATTTATGGCCGAGGGCAAAGAGCTGAACTTGGGAACCTATTTAAAGTGCAGTGGAAGTCTGTAAAGATAACGATGGGGAGTTGAAAGCAGTGAAGCCTCAGACAGTAATATCTCAATAACAAAGAGCTAATACTTTTCTGCAGAGGCTTTCTCAGCAACAGTTGGTCCATTTTTGTCATTATATCTAATCAAGTCCAGTCTTGCCTCGGCCTCCTCAGCCAGCAGACATCCAGCACTTAAATATAACCGTATGTGTCCGGTGTAATTACAAGCGTCGTAACGCGCTCCCGGCTCTGTCCTCCCACCTCCAGCTGGCCCCAGACCCCAGAGTGTCACATTCCAAGTTTCATCCTCTGAATGTGCATGCTGATGGCACATGAGGTTGGAGGGCTCAGGAAAGGGGTACGGGGTGGCTGTTCCCCCCTCGCATGTCCTCCCTGAGCTCAGCAACAGCCCCAGATGCCTACAATGGGAAACATCACAAATCCAGCCAAAAAGGAGACAGTACAGGCTTGGGCTCCCAATGGATCTCTATTTCTTCAGATGATCGTGGACTTCACTTCCCTGGCACTGACCCTGATCCCACTGGCAGCCAAGCATATGGAACCCCATCCCTGCCAGGCAGAGGACAGTATTTGCCTCCTTGTGCAAGTGGAGAAAGAGGCAAGAGCCAAAGGCAGGAGCTGTCTGAAGTGCTTTCTGCAATTGTACTGGAAAATGCATTAGCATGAGTCAATGGCAAAAAAATTAAGAATGTGCCAAGGAACAAATAAGACCCTCCATTAATATATGAGAATTTTCACAAGGTAAACAACCTTGCTCATAATTTGCTGAGGTTTTAATTTGCCTGCATGACTTAATGCTCTTGAAAGGATTCCTGCTTTGAGCTGATAGTTAGAATAAAGACATATTTCTTATTAATTAGGTACAGGCATTGGAATCCCTGTTGTGGCTTTGGATACATTTTTAAACAAGTTTTAGTGAACAACATCCACTACCCTGGAGGAAGCAGAGGAGAGCAAGCCTTTCCAAAGCTGGGATGGGATATAGGGATGTATTCATCCCTCCTGAGTTTCACCAAAGTCCTCATCCCCATGACCTTTTCCAGAAAGTGTTGAACAGTGGAAGTGATGCAGTGTCCAGCACAGGTGACAGGGAGATGTATGACCTGGGACTAATACCCACCTTAAGGCCACTTCTCTGAGCCCAGCTCCAGCTGAGATGAGGAAGGCACTGAAATTCTTGTGAAACAACCTCTTCACATAGTGAGTTGTACAGTCAGTGAGGGAGCAAAGACCTTGAGAAGGTGGTTTGGATAAGATGTTTTTAGGATTGTAGTTTCCCTTTTTGTACAAAGTTCTTTAGTAATACTGGAGGGAACAGAGATGAGTAGAGAGCTCTGCTGTTTCTGCTGTGTCTCCCATTTGTACCAAAAGCCTGGAGGAGCAGGCACAGCTCTGCTGTGCAGGCCTGACCGCTTGCTCTGGTGTGGTCTGGGCAAAGTGATACATACCTACACAATGTACAAATCAAGGTGTGATTTTAGTGTGGGAACAGGGGGGATGAGCAGCCCAGAAGTAAACAGGAAGGAAAGGTAATCCACCTCCCGCTTCTACTGCTGCTTCCAATGCCCTGCTGAGACAGGCAGGCAGAGAAGAGACAAGTTGGGAAGAAATGGCAGTAAGTTGCTCCACATGTCTCCCCTAGAAAGAAAGCTGAGTTGCTAATATTATCTGTATTTATTATATTTATGTGTTTCTGAGCTCATGTTTGAGTCATCTGGGCCCAAGAACAGTAATTAAAATGAACAACTGTTGACAGCATTTGTCACAAATTGAACAACTGGCATAAATCAAACTGCCTGGATTCTCAGCCATCTCTCTCAAGGAGTGGATAAATACCATCTAGCCAAATTAAGAAAGTGCTGTGGAGGGCAAATGTTTGTGGCACGGAGTCAAAAGATGCCAGTGTCAAGTTCTGTTTGGGTTCTGGAGGAGTAAATCCCCCAGCCCAGGTGCCCTCCTTGAAGGACGTCTGTCTGCCCCCATGCTCACTCCCACCCTCACCACACCTCTGATTCCAGCTATGGCACAAACAGAGCAGGTTTTCTGGCAACAGGGAAAGTTAAAAGCAGCAGTAAGCTCTGTCTGATGGTGAACTTTGCATCATGGGCAAATGCCGTTATAAGCTTTGCTGCATGCTGAAGTTTGCAGCTAATTAAAGCACAAACCAAACCAAAATCCCACCCAAACTCCTTTGAAATCCATGACATACAAATGTAAGATATATTTTACAAGCACTCAAGAGCAGTCACGTTCATCAAGGCAAAGATGTTTAACTCAGTATCCCAAAGCAACAGTTTAGGGAACAGCATAAATATTGGTAAGCATAGTGCCATTTTCCAAGCCCTTCCCTAACCTCTGACCATTTGCAACTGAGAGACATTTAAATGACAAGACTTGAGAAAACAAAATCTAACTTAGAAAAAAACCACGCCGAACATATAATAATTATGAATCAAGCCGTAATTAATAATTGGGACATATTAATCCATATAGCACCCTTATTTGTTTCTTAGAAAGCTGATAGTTTTCTCGACTTAGACCAGGGGTCAATTTAACACCAAAGTCCATTTGTAATTAAAGAGTTGCTTTTCTACTCCTGTCAAAAGGTTTTAAGGTTGGACCCAAGTGTTGGTCCTACCCATCACCTTTCCTTTGCATCATACTACAGAAAACACAGGAAACTTTTCTAAAGGGGGTAACCAGAATTGCCTGGTGCTGAGGCTCTTCTGTAGCTTATTGGGTTACCAAAAAATCAGGGCCAAATACAAGCAGGCAAAAACACAGCGACACCCCCAGCCTCCCCTGTGGGGCTGCCCTGCCTCAGGGCCCTGTGTGACCCCGGGCTAGCTGGGAGAAGCCGGCTGCAACATGCACCCAGCCCCAGCAAAGGAGGTGGGACAACAACGCAGAGTGTATTTCAGGAAGATCCCTGGCTCAGGCAGCACTTACTCACAGGGCGCATTCTCGAGTTTTGCATTCATATGGCTGCAAATAGGTGCCGGAGTTCATGCCTCCTCACATAGCTCCACGAGAGGGGTTGGAGTAGCCAGGAGCTGCACGTGAGACATGTGACAACAGCTATGGGAAGAGGCATACAAAAAGATCAGACTTTGCTGCCCAGGTCTACAAGCCCCATTCTGCTCCACAGCAACTCTGAGGCTTACAAGAAGTCCCGTGGGTGTCTGCTCCGTGGCTGCTGTAGGTGCACCACTATGCTCCCAGCCCACCACTGCCCCCTTCCTATCCCCAGTGCTGCCCCTCAAGCTGTGTATGCGTAAGCACAGATCAGCCCAGTTCCTCTAAACTCCAGCAATTCCTTGAATGTTCAGCGTCCCATCTGCCCAAGCAGACAGCTCTAGGCTGGCTTGGACTTTCAGAACTTGTTCTTTAAAGTTGGCTCGGTCGTTTTACAAGGGTGCTGAAAGGGGCGAGGGACCTCTCTTGCCACTACTTGTTCTCCTTTCCTTGACCAGCAGTGCCCATCTTCACCTTGGCAGACCTGAGATACCTCCCTGCATCTGGATTCAGAAAAATTTCAGTTTTCTGTTTTTTCTCAAAGTGATATGAAGAAGCAAAAACTGTGTGCATGCAACCTTTCAAATAACATTTGCAGCTTTCTTCTTGCCCTTATTTATTATGTGTTTGGCAACAGTTGTGCCTTGAAGCATTGTTATATGAAGAACCATGCAAACACAGCGCAGAAAAACTGCTGGTGACTAGAAGAGCTTGCAATCTTAATAGCATAAATCAGTGCTGTGATTGTACATAGAAAAAAAAGTGCTAATTCATGCTGGCACATTTCCAGCTGGAAAAAGAGGACTGGTAAGTTATGCTTATTTTCTCACAGCCTCAATCAGAGCCTCACACACTGTGCTTCCTGCACCTCTGCTGTTTTCAATGGTGATCCCTTCAGGTTCATCTCAGTCCTCCGGACTGCCCTGCTTCAGTGACACACAATCATAACTGCTTTTCTAGAATAGCCAAAGCCTATGATCACAAGAGGGATGATTGGGGTTTGCCTCTTGGTCTTCAGGATTTGGTCTTATTAATGAAATTCTGGTGAAAAAAATACATTTGCTTTATTTGGAGTGTGAGATATGTGTCTTGAAAGGCAGTAATTGTGGCAGAGTTTTACTTTTGGCAGGCTAAAGTAAACAACAGGCTGTCTAGATGGATATGATGCCCAAGTACTTTCCTATCGCAGGGGCTGAGATGCTAGCTCTGCTTTCTTTGTTTGCACTGGCCAGTATAAAACAATCTGCATACCATAATCTGAAAGGAAAGGTCAGCCCAAGGGTCACACGTTTTAAGGGTGTTACTTCAAAGACATTTATCTCCTTTACAACACCATTAAGTCCCTGGTAATGGTCTATTGTCTTTCATCATCTCAACCTCTTCACCTGTGTGTTTATGTTTGGCCCAGCCTCCCTATGCTGGCGCAGGGTAAGCAGGTGCTGGTGGCTCCCGCTTGACAGAGCACACTCCGTGTTACTTGAGAAAGCGGCAGGCTGTTACAAGGCTATCAAGCAGTAACCACAGCCATCCTCTTCCCCCTTCCTGCAGAAACCAGTAGTTAAATCCTGCAGTTTTAATCTGTTTTTTCTGATCCAGCCCTTCTTGCCTTTTTTGATTGCACTATTCAGGCTGGGATCTCCACTGAGGTGGCTCCTCCAAGATGACCTGTCCCTGTATTTCTCTGCCACACCTCTCTCACCCCACTGCTGCTGGAGGATGAGTTTGCTTGTTACCTGGAAAGCATAATGACCCCTCTTCTCTTGATCCTCTTTTTAATATTATGTAAGTTGGAAGCCGACCCCATCATCACCATTAGTCTATAACCTTTGAGGCAAGATGTCCTCTCCTTGTTGCAGTAATTCAGATACTGTCCCATTGACGTCAGCGTGTATCACTAGAGCAAAGTACATCAGCTGAATATCCAAACCAAACTCTTTCCCAAAGACCTTGATGATGTGTCGCAGGGTTGTTTTCACATGCCAAAATGCCCCCTTCCCATGGGTACCTCCTTGGGGTTGCTAGAACACCTGAGGCACAAAGTCAAAGATCACTGTTTTTAAGTTCCCTGGACTGAAAAATTCAAATATTTCTGTTTTATTTTTTGCTAAGGTGCACCATACCTAAATGCATGTAGCCTGGTCATGGCCAAAGGGCAAGGTTTAATCTCTTTATACCCACAGCCTTCTCTAGGAGTTCCGTAATATTTGCAGAGTTTCAGTGAGAGGAGTCTTGCCTCTCCACATTTGCAATTGTTGCACTGAGGTGCTGTGACCAAGAGAAGAATATCTTTTTCATTCTCAACTACTTTGCTTTCTACTTTGCTGAAAAGTAGAAGGCCACTGTCAGGAGAGAGGAATTCTCCCACTGTCAGGAGAGGGGACGTGGGTTTGTGGGGGGTGTGAAGAGGTAGGGACTAGGTGGGGCAAGCTGAGCATGGGGTCTTGCTGCTGGATGAGCTGAGCCCTTGGATGGGAAGGAGGAACTCCTACCCTGGGTCTTGGCTGAACACTGTTGGATGCAGCACAAGGACCACTCAGGAGCACTCACAGAAGCTTGGCCAGGTGCCTGCTTCAGGCAGAGAATAGGGCCTCACCTACAATCTTGAGGTATTGTCAATTATTGTCAGGTATTATCTGGTATTGCTATTGCCCTTTCTAATTATTATACAGTTCATCAAAAATTCTCTTAAGACATTCCTTGTTCTCTTTCCATCAGGTGCTAGAGGGGGGACATTTTTCAGGCTTTTCTAGGAATAGGTGGTAAGTGCAATTTCCACTTAATTGTTTCCCATTTAAGTTTGTCTTCCACCGACATAACTGAACCTAAATGTTTGGGCTGAAATTCCCATGCCATGTTGAATTAGCTGGGAAAATACACAAATTAAGTGGTCTGGACTTTTCTGTCAATAATACAGTAAGAAAGAAACTCTCCTGATGAATTCTAGCATCGCTACATTTGACCCTTGTGTCTTAAAATTACTTCAGGGCTCAGAATATGCCTTTTCCTGTTCCCATGAAAAAGTATTCAAATTTGATGAAGCTGTGAGATCCTGAAAAAATTCAGTTTGCCACATATTTGTAGGTTTTGTCTAAAGTTTGGCAGTTCTTTTCCCAAATATTCTGCCTGCACTGAGCATAACCCAGCTTGAGCAGGAGGGACTGAGTAGGGCTTTTCCTAAGACTGCTTCTTCAGGTCCTGGTGCCCCAGGCACAGCTTGGAAAGCAGAGAGCTTCTCTCGTTCTCCCAATGCCTTCCAGCTAAGGTGCAAAACAGGCAGTGAGGAATGTAAAGGTGTTGGAAAGTGGGAAAGAGCAGCTGGACAGAATTAATTCTGGTGCGTGTTTGTGAAGCAGGGGCTGGAGCAGACCCAGGCTGAGGAGACAGGATGGATAATGATGGCGAAATGGCTCCTACACACTAAAGCACTATTTCTGTAAACCTTTGACTTTTGCTTTTGCATGCTCTCCTACTAGCAAATGAAACCTTTGGCAAAAGCTGATGAAAAAACACAGTTCTCAGCCTGCAGAAAAGACCAGTGACAGATTTTTTTTGTTTGTTTATTTTTTCATTTGTTTCAATTTTTTGTTCCAAACTGGAATGCATATCTGAAATACTGATTTTTTTTTTTTGTACTGGGCAATTAAAAACATTTTTTTTTCTACAGTGGTGTCCCTAATTCTAGCATTTCTCAACCTTAACTTATTGGCTTTGCAGCATTATATTCCTTTCAAATATAGTTAGAATGTAACTTTATACAATATATGAAATGTCTTAAGAAGATGATGTGTGAGAAGCACACCCATGCATGTGTCTATATTTCTGTATATTGCACCAAATATACAGAATATATTCTGTATATTGCAGCCAAATAATTTTAGTTTTCATTAGTTCCAGAGGAAATATATTATTTAATAGGAACTCTGTTATTCACTGGAAATGTATAGGGCTAAACTCTTTGGGGTCTAATTGCCATAAATGCTAGATATTTATTTATCTAAATTCTACACATGTAGATCCATGTTTATAAGTGAATATGTAGTTACCGGAAATTTCAGAGGAATTTTATCATTCTGATCTCTATTTTGCTAAAATTCTAATTTGATCAACCATGTACTGCAGATTTATTTATTTATTTATTATACATTATCAGGCCCAGAATTCAGAATTGAGTTTTCCTGTGTGGGTTCTCATGGTCACACACTCCTATTTGCAGGCTGAGGCTGTAAGTAACAGCCTGTTCTTCACCTTTTAAAGGCAGCTTGCTTTTTAGTGAGAACTGTGCAGAAATGTTTGCAGTTGATAACCGGGAACCATGCTCTTTCTTTTCATTTCTCTGTCAACTTTGCTGAAAAGCTAAGGATGCTCAGGTCTCAGCTGGCAGAAGGTGGAAAAATGCCAAGAAATTAAAAGGAGTCACACTAAGTTTCACCAGACAGGAACTTGCCACATAATTTTTATTTTAGGCAGAAGAGGGAGTATAAACATTTCCACAGGCCTGGAAAGAACTCCTTTCTATGTGCTTACATGCTTCAAGTGGACATTTTTAGAAATTAGTAGCTGCTCGAAAATGAAAAACTGGCTGGATCCATCTCTCTGCCAGAACACTCACCAAACTGGTAGAGTTCATAACTCATTACACAGAGTGAGAATTCTGCACTGGCTTCACAAAAAGTGGGAAAAATTGTCTAATGGGACTTTAGACAGAAATTACAAAGCTCCTTCTGGTTTTGCTTAATCTGGCTTCTTGTCCAGACTGCCACCTCTCCCCAGCCTATGCTTCTCCCATCCAGATAACAAGGTGATCATAAAGCCTGATGTGACATGCTTAGGGCAGGTATGTTGAAAGCCAAAATAATGTGTTGGGGTTTTTTTGTAAAACAAAACCCCAAATGGACCCATTCTCAGAGGCCTTGGCTGCAGCTGCCAGGGGCCTGTCATGCAAATGCCCACTGCTGTGTTACCTGGGGAGGATCCCAGTGCAAGCTCCATGATGGATCAATGCTTCTCCTTCCATGTGTAAAAATGTTATTCAGGTTCTCTGAACTAATACTGAGCTATAAGAGAGGGAAGAAATCGGCTGTTGATATACTGCCAATGCTCATTGCAATTACCTGGGGTGGAATAGAATTAATGCAGTGTTTCTGGCATTGTTCCTTACAATGGGGTTTGAAATAGCTTATTTCCAAATAATTTTATTTTGCCTCTGACCCTGTGTTCTATCTCTGGTGGATTTTTTCACCAATAAGACTAAATTTACCAATATAGTTCTACCATGACAGCCAGTTGGTTCCCAGATTTCGTATGACCAGCTACAGTGGAGGTGGACTATTTGTTTAAGAGAGTACTCCATTTTTTCCTTATGTCCTGTATGCAGTGTTTTGCAGAGCTTCCTTTCTTTTCAAGGAAGCTCATCTTTGGGCACTCTGAACAGTGAGCTATATGTAGGGATGCATGACAAAAGGTGTGTAGTTTTTAAAAGGCTTTCCCTGCTTGCACCATACATAACTTCTAAAATGTCCAA
This sequence comes from Atrichornis clamosus, assembly GCA_013400975.1. NCBI lineage: Eukaryota > Metazoa > Chordata > Aves > Passeriformes > Menuridae > Atrichornis > Atrichornis clamosus. Next base: position 45,185 of record WBMZ01008714.1, read on the forward strand.
ATTACCATCTTGTTTTATTTCAGTGAGTTATCAAGAGGGCTATATTATGCATTAATGACCCAAAAATCATGCCCAGGTTACATGCCAAGCCCATGTTACAGGTTCAGATTTCCCTGGGGGAGAGTGGAAAGGAAGAAAGAGACAGAGGGTGTTTGCTTGACTGACTGCTTGACTATCGCCCTTCCCCATGCACTACCATGGTTTCCCTCTTGACACCAGAGATACAGCGAGGACTCATCTCCACTGCTGCTGCACCTCTCACCTGAGTCTTCTATCCCATTTTCAGGGAGCCTAACATCCTCATCTGCCTTCAAGGGAGTTTGGGGCAGGGCTGCCTATGACTTTGTACAGTAGTGTGTGTGAGGTGTAATTTTAAATACTTTGAGAGATTAAAATAAACTGCCAGAAAGTGGTCAACTGGTAATAGAAGTGGTAATAGAACTGGTAATAGAGGTGCCTGAACATGTATGTAGGTGAAAACACATGTGGGTTTAGTTTATTTCAATTCTTCTAATAAAAGGTATTTTCTTCTCCCTACCTGATTATGCTTCAGATAAGGAATCTGTGCCCAAACACATGTCTATAGGGCGTGTGCAAACACACTATCTGCTATGCCATGTTGTATCAGATACAAACTTCTTCCTAAATGGACACTGAATTCATGTTTTGAGACGTCACAAGTCTAATTCTTGCATCTCAGAAGCCTACATAGGCACAGATATTTAAGTTGTCTTTTGTTCTGGTGAGGCTCAGGGGGCTGGTGCTGGGCACCCTGGAGGTCCCAGATATTTATTTAGTTCTATCCCAGGACCCCAAGCATGGACCACACTGGGAACTCCACCAGTCAGTCCTCACATGGAAACGGAAAAGGGAGAGAGGGAAGATTCTGGAAAATTAATAACGAGCTAGGGTTTTCATATTCTGTGTTTGGCTGGTGTGTAGGACATAACGTCAGAGAGAGAGCTGGAGTTATGTGTTGCCTGTGGTAGGGAAGGCAAAGGTGGAAGGAGAGAGGACAGTCCATGACATGGCTCATAATTGGCTCATAATGATCTACCTCTGTCTCCTGAAAATGCAGTGGAAATATTTTTATAGGAGGCCAGGTAAGGATGAGCCACTTGAGTGTTTGGACACAAGAACTTTTTGAAGGAACATGGCTTTTAGAGAAAATTGTGAGTTATTCGAGTGTCATGAGCGAAACCAAATGAGACGCCTTAATGCTTGCCAGTTCATAAGCAAGTAAAACCTATGGTTCCTGCTGGATATCTCTCCCAGGATTAGTAATATGAGAATAGATTTTCATCCTTAGATTGAGGGACCCACATTCATAAAGAGCTTTAGACATCCCAGGAAATCAATGGGAATTAGATCCCCAGATGCCTCTGTGAATTTGGTATAATTAGTTCCAGGAAAACACTGCCCAGGCGTTTTTTCCCTGCTACATACAGGACTGAAATGCAAGCAGGGATGTTTTAGAACAACTGTAGAAATCACACACTTTTGGATTTGGGTCAGTAAGCATTTCTTTCTAGTTTTGCTCAGGTGAGAAGAGATCAGAGACAGGACAGGAATCTATGGGGCTCAGTGATGGTGATGCTCTGTTCCCAGTGATTTACTGTAATCATTGGGAACAGAGCACTTACAGACACAAGTCACAAATCAGCAGGTGACACAAGCCAAAAGTAGTTTTTAAAGGAAGGCAAACAGGCCTGGTTCTTAATGAGGCCACAGATGTTACTTGAGATTTTCCTCTAGTAACTATCAAGACCGCACTTGCATTACACACAGATGTTACACCAAATGATCTTGGGAAGTGGGGGCGTGATGTCATTGGGGGTTTCAAATCTGGAACACATAATCAACTTATCTTTGTTCTGAGAGCTCTCATTATAGTCCCCCGGGTTTGTTCACATGTCTGTTTGCATAAGAAGTGCCCCAAGGAGAGATCCTGTTCCATGACACACATAACTATGGTGACAGTCCAACATACCTGTTTAAGTTTCTCCTTATGAAGGGATATAACATATTTTGGGGAAGAATTGTGGTTGGGTGGAAAGAGGATGAATGGTCTAACTCCCCATCCAGTTCTGAAAACATATTACTTCCAGAGGAAACCCTGAGAACACATAGAGTCAAAGCTCTCCAGGGTAGGGTGCTCATATAGATATTTTCTGAGTAAATCACCCAGCAGAACTGTGTTGTATTATTAACAATGAATATTAGTAATGAGAAGTAGAATGGTATTTTACAGGGCTTTTCCTCTAATTAATATTGTAACATTTTACCTTGGCAATGATTTCTCTGTCCATTGACAGAGACTTGAACCTCTTATTTTGTCTAGCTGAAAAACATTCTTAAGTGTCTCTTAAAATAGAAATTGGCTCAGATACTCATCATATTTCTGCTTTTGCTAGATGAATTTGAAATGAACAGAAAAACAGCCATCTCTATTATTGGATATTTCTTCTGAAAACAAATCTAGTGCTCAATACTCTGATGCTAAAAATAAGTTGCTGTGCTGAAGGCCAAATGACTACTGTCTCACTTGATTCCCACTGAGCACATATTTCAGGGCCTTCCTGAGTCAATGCTAAAACAGGCCTTGCAAGGAGCAGGGAGAATGATGATAGCTCTAACAACTCCTCTTCATCTTCAAAACAAAGTGTATGGAACCTGTGGTCCAATACCAGACATGTAAAAACTTCACTTTTCATCTATAGGAATATTTTCCTACAGAGTTTAATGATGATTTAGGGCTTTATAAACATGAATAGGTTCCAATGTTTTTCTTTTCTTTGTGTGTAAATAGCAAAATTAGAAAGAAAAGTTCATTTGATCTCTTAGCAACTTCTAGGGCAAGAAAGCTTATGAATGCCATGAACCCAGTCTGGGCAGCACACAAATTAAGAGTTCACTGTATGGTGAGGCAAAGTGTTTTAGCTGATCTTCATTGCTTCTTCCAAAATTATAGGTGTTTTGTTGGGCCGTAATAACTAGATATGAAGGATAAAAATAGTTTGGCTTTCCTTATCAACAGAGACACTTAACAGTACTGCTCAGGAAAGAACCTAGGCAGGTAAAAATCTGCAAAATTAGTGTCAGAGTATGAGGAAGCAGTGCTTTATCTCCATGGAGAGTGAGTCTCCAGGCTGACAGCACTGCACAGTACTCTCCCAGACTGTATTAACTTATATCTCTGTGCCTTCAACCTCATAAAAACAGGGCTTATAAACAGCTGGAGCTGTGCTGTTGTGAGGAAGAGGGGCTGCACAGAGGACTGCAGGCAGACAGCATTAGCTCCCTGGGCTGCAGAGACTGCCCTGTCCCAGCATCTCCAGCTACCTTCCACAAGGGCAAAGGTGAGATATCCTCTCTCTGATCACCCTCATTCCTTGTCCTCACCTTCAACCCTCTTTCATGGTAGCTGCTGCTCTTTGTGTTCTCCCAGTGTAGAGTCACTGAAGGCTCATGAGACAAAAATAAATTGACTTACCTTGGATCTAGCTCTCCTCCCAGGAATGCTCATCACCACCACAGGTGGAGGTATCCTATGTGGCATGTATATGTGCAGGGAAGCCTGTGGTGGTGGGGCAAGCAACAGGGACCTCATCTGGCAACACTTATGACCTGGTGCAGCCCTCAGCCCTGGTGATGGGAGAGGCAGTGCCATGGCAGACCACAGCAGGGTCAGATGAGACAAACACAACCCTAATGGTCACTGGTGGGTTTTGTCTGTCCTTTAAGCAGATACAGGGCTAGGTGCCTGGGATGGTGTGGTGGGAATCACAAGCATTGCAAAGCCATGGTGACAGCTTTTGTGTCTTTGCATTTATCCTTACCTGCCCTCAGGGTAATTCAGCTAAAGATCAAGTCAAGCGGCTTTTTGGCACAAGGAGAGTTTGTGATAGCACATTGTTGGCACATGTGCCCGACAATGGCAGTCAGTCCTTGCAGGATACCCTGGCAGGGCTGAGGGCAGCCCTCAGGTGTTTTTATCTTCTACCTTCTATACCAATAGGAGGGTATTGCTATGGCTAAGGACAGCTGAGGAAGGAAATTGTGGTGCATCCAGCCCAAACTAAAACTCAGCCCTGCACTGGAATATTCTTGAAACTCTTTTTGGGACTGGGATGAGAATCACAGGGTTACTTTGAAAGTCTCTTCTCCCCATCACCTATTGGCAGCTGGTACCAAATCTTTTTTGGCAACTGTAAGGGCAACTCTAATGGAATTACTCCTGGTTTACACTGAGGTAAGACTGGGTAATTTCACTGCACAAGAATTACCACTGCATTACATGAGCTTTGAGAGATTTCTCAGGGATAGTTGAATCCTAACATAGTTCACAAGGAATCCAAAGTTAAAAATGTTGAGAGCAAACATAATATGCAAAGTATTCCATGCTGAAATCCTCTGCAGATTACTGCAGTCAGGAAAATCACTATCAGAAGGTAGCTGTGTGGGCAAAAATAATGTAACAAAGGACCTGGACACTGTGGTTTTGCTTTCTTAACAAAATGTTCCCCTGCACTGCAAAGACAAAGAGAAAGAGGAAGGGAAGTATCTGGCTATTTAAATGAAAAATGACTTTTGTCTGCAATCACCTTCTGTCAATAAAATGCTTATTTTCTGACATGTCAATTAGGTGATTCAAAAGCCAGATGACCACTGCCTTCCATTTAGTACTGCTCAGCTGGGTTAAATGTCTTAAGTGTTTACCCTTTATGACCAGTGGCATGTATCTGTTCTTAGTCAAACTGTGCTATGTGTGACATGTTTGCCTGTAGGTCTTTCTCTTGAGGTAAAGTCAACCATTATTATCAGATTCTAAGAAAAATGGTAGTTAGGACAGTGGTTTCACTGACAGAAATGGGTGCAGCTTGTTTTACAGTAATGTGTACGAGAAATATGAAACAGATGAGAAGAATTCACATAGAATTAAACAGCCTGTAATTTAAAGTGCTGCCATTAAATAGGATCATGTATCCATGCTTGGTACTTCAAAAGAAACCTCTGCTGTGTAAGACCAGCTATTAGCAAGGAACATTTTGTCCGGTATCTCAAATCAATTTTAAAAGATCTTATTACAGACACACACAACCACGTGGAAATGAAATGACTTACTTCAGAATCTTTAAGACTTGATTTTGTTCACACAAAACTATAGAGGGTTTAAGGAAGAACTCTGAATGAGGAAAAAACACTTAAACTCTGGCTCCTGGTAGAGTCCTAGGAGGAAGGATGGTGGTAATATTGATACAACCTTTTACTGAGGCTTGTTCCTAACACATAACGCTGTAAAAGAATGGAGCAGGCAGTGCAGTGAGAAAGATTCACATAATAACATTAACTTAGTTAATTTAAATGGATTAAATCTTTAGAAAGCTGTTTGCTGTCATCAACCATGGAAGGCAGCCCAAGATTTTTGATGGGAACAGCTAAGTCACTCCTTTTCTGACTGCTGACCAGAATTGAAAGTGAAAGGTGCATTTGGCAGATATAAATAAAAAAGCTGAGACAATAGGAGTCACTTTCCCAGACAAAATAATCAGAGAAAGGCCGTTGTGAGTAATAGCAGGTCAGCAGGACTCACTTCACAGGCCCAGACAAGACAGTAGGAAACAACCACCTCAGTGAAACTTTCCTTGGGTCAGATCCTGCTGAGCAGCACCATGCTCAGACCTGGGAGGGAGAGGTTTCCATCCACACCTACCCTTTGGTGAGCAATATAAATCCAGTGAGTAATCAGCAGTTTGATATGAACAGTGAAACTAAAACCAAGAAATACTTAGTGCTTGGGCCTTCAGTCTGGCTCCTCTCAGGGTAACTGTCTCTGCCACTGCCAGCATGGCCCAAAGCCCAGAGGAACACCTGAGAGGTGAGTGCCAGTGCCACGGCTTGAACACACAGTTGAATTCTCAGGGGATCAGCTGGGAACACTGCTGGGCAGAACTGGATATCTATGCAATTTGTCCAGCACTCTGGGGAAATGTGAGTGCAACCTGCTTCTAGGACTACAGGGTAACTCAGACTGGAAAGGATCTCAGGAGGCCTCTAGACTAACTTTTTGCTCAATGCAGGGTAAACTTGGAGTTCAGGCCAGGTTGTTAAGGGCTTTATCCAGCCTGAGGCAGTTGAAAGCTTTGAGGAATGGGAGTTGCACCATTTTCACTCTGATTTTCTTTCCTTACCCCAAGCCTAAGAGTGCCATGCTGAATGGCACACAGATGATTGTGGCAGTCCAGAAGGCACCTTCAGAGTAATGGGATGCAATAGGACTCTACAGGTGCACCTACACTCTGTGGCACGTCCCCAGTGGTCTGGTCCTTTCATTACTCCAGCTGTCATCCACTGGGCCAAGTCATGGTTCACCCTTGCGCTGTGTCCTATGTCCCTTTCTGATGAAGCCAAGGCAGCATATGTGCCTGGTTCTCCTCTTGGGACTTCCAGCCACAGCAGTTCAGAAACTCTTTGAGGTTCCTCAGTTTCAAAGCAGCAGTCTGAGACTTGTCTCACTGCTGTCTCTGAATGGCTGGAGCACAAAGGCTTGCAGGCAGCTTCTCCCTTCAGACATTGTGTAGTCTCATCATAGCATTTCACAGAATCACAAAGTTGCTGAGACTCAAAGGAACCTCTGGAGATTTTCCAGTCCAACTCTGTGCTCAAAGCAGGGTCAGCTATAGCAGGTTGCTCAGGGCTATATCCACCTTTGTTCTGAATATCTCCAAGGACAGACTATATAAGATCATTGGACAACTTGTGCCAGTGTTCAAACACCCTCACAGCAAGTGAATGCCTGTCTTAAGCTTAAATGGAATTTCCTTTATTTCAGTTTGTGCCCACTGCATATTACTCTATCACCATTATCGCATATGACACGCTGAAATTCAATGACACTCTTGTGCACACTGTTGTCAGAATAATAACCTCTGTCTGATCAACTTGTATTTTATAACAATAATACAGTGCTTAATATTACATTTTCAGAGGAAGAAAATATATTTATTGATGCAACAAATTGCCCAGTAGCTTAGAGAATGTGAAAAAAAATAGCTTGGCATTTTTACATCACCTTATGATCCACAATACAGATTTCTGTACAATTTCAGTAATTTTATGAAGCAATATAAACTATGATTCTTAGTCTAGTTTGTGAACCTATCTCACTGTTTTGTACTGTCTTGAGGAATAATAGAGCTGGATATGGCTGCTGAAGTTTGGTTTTGGCATTCTTCTAAAATAAGTAAACCAAAAATACAAATGGTAATTAACAGCTTTTTTCTATATTCTGCATTATCTTATGGTGTGCTGTAATCTTAGGCTTAAGTGTTTATATATATATATATTTATAAAGAAGCACTTACAGAGAAAATATACATGGACTGCTGCGTGACCAAAGGACTCCTTGTCAGAAACCAATATCTCTTCAGTAGAGAAAGTCTACCCATGATATCAGGCTTGCTCCAAATGTTGCAATCTTCTGCCAGATCAGTAAACTTCAGCAATATGGAAAAGCTCTGTTGTGTCCTGTCAGTTTTGTGAGATTACCACTGGGCTTTCTCTTCTCCAGGGTAAACTCCCCACTCTCTCAGCCACTCGTATGACAAATGAGTCAATTCCTTAAACACCTCTGTGAATTTGCTCCCACATATCCGTGTCTCTCTTGTACTGGGGAGTTCAGATTTGAGCACAGCATCTAGATGTGTCTAACCAGTGCTGAGCAGAGGAGAATCAACTTCTTCAACCTGCTGGCAACATTATTCCTAATGCTATGCAGGAGGCTGTTGGCTGGTTTGGTTTTTTTTTCTGTCACAAGGATGCATTGCTGGCTTATGGTAAACTTCTCAAGGCCTTTTCTGCAAAGCTGCTTTCCAGTGGGTCAACCTCCAGTGTGTTCTGGTGTGTGGGGGTTATTCCTCCCCCGGTGCAGGAATTTACACCTTCTTGAACTCTATGAGACACCTGTTGGCTCAGTTCTCCTGCCTGTCCATACCCCATGAATGTCAGCACAACCCTCTGGTTTATCATCCACTCCTCCCAGTTTTGTATCTTCTGAAAAGTTTCTCTGTGTGCACTCTGCCTCATCACCCAGGTCATTAATGAAAATAATTAACAGCATAGGACCCAGATCCATCCTGGGGTACACCACTAGTGACTGGTATCTAATTGGACTTTATGTTGCTAACCACAGCCCTTTGAGCTCAGCAGTTCAGCCAGTCTTTGAACACCACCATCTGTCTAGTTCATACTTAAACTGTTTATCTATAGGGATGTTACAGACTTGACAACAACTTCTGCTCTCGTCTCATCCACCAAGGCAATCATTTCCTCATCAGACACTGTTGGTTCAGTCAGGCAGGATTTACCCCTTGTAAATCTATGCTGATGACTCCAAACAACCTTCTTGTTCTCTCTGTGTTTGGACATGGTTTCCAGGGTTAGTTGCTCCATCCCCTTCCCAGTGGCTGAGGTCCGGATGCCTGACCTATGGTTACCCGCATTCTCCTTCTTACCTTTCTTCAGTGTAGAGTGATATTTGGTCTCTTTCATTCTGCAGAACCTCCCCTGTATGCCACGGCCTTTCAAAGGTAACCAAGAATGGCCTCACGAAGACATCAACCAGCTCTCTCACCAGTCACAGATGCATCCATCAGGTGCCACAAGTCTGTGTATGTTCAGTTTCTCAAAGTGTTCCTTGACTTGATTGTCCTTCACTGAGGGCAAGTCTTCCATGTGTCAGACTTTCCCCCTGGTCTTGGGAACATGGGATTCCTGAAGAGTGTAAAGACCTGTAAAGACTAAGGTGAAGAAACCATTGAGCCCTCCAGCTTTCTCCGTGTTCAGTGTCAGCAGCTCCCCTACAACATTCAGCACTGAGTCTTCCTTTGCTGTTGATACGCCTGCAGAAGCCCTTCTTGTTGCCCATTACATCCCTCACCATTTCCAAGTGTCAGTGGGCTTTGGCTTTCCTAATCCATTTAATGAAACATTAACCACCAGAGTGAAAGGAATTTCCTTCATCCTTTCACTGAGATCAGTTAAATTTATGGGTTTAAAAATGCTAATAAGGTTATGCCTCTAGTGCCATGTACTGTGTGAAAAATTCTCCAACCCCTCTAATGACAGCACTACCATTAAGTGTATTTTCCCAGTATAATTTATTTTACCGACAAGTCTCTCAGAAATCTGATTTTCCATACCTCACACCTGAACTTAGTACCCTTTTGAATGCTGCAAGTGTGATCTCTTGCTGCTGAGCTCTCTTTGAAGATTTTGCCTAGGCAGGGAAATATTATTCATGTGATCCCATATGATTTCAGACTGGCCATTAAAGTCTAAGCCCATTTGAGGAGGTAACTGAAAAATTTTGAAACCCAAGGGAATGAGTCAGGGTTTTACTACTGACCTGATTCTGTAATGACACAGATCACTTCACTGCCTTGCTTTCACAGCCTTTCCAAACAAAGTATGAATCAAACCTGAATCCTTATATATTATGAAGGATTTTAGCCCTGACTTCAGGGAAGAAGAACAGGGTCTCTCATGTAACTACCTCATCCGTATTAACATTTGGAAGTAAAATATGTCCACATCTCATGTGCCTGAAAAGCTCATAGGAATTCTCACGTAAAAATTCTAGTGTAGTTTTTCCAGTATGGCATGGCTCAGAAACGAAGCAAACAGGGCTCATTTTATAATTAGGATTAAAATTTGGAAGAGAGATATGGATAAAATACTTTTGTCCCACAACAAATCAGTGCCAGACTATGGGCACTACAGGTCCTCAGCCTGCACAAGAGCCATTGAGAGCTCTGGACAGACAGATGGTTCAGTGTAGAGTTTGGCTCATGTTAGGCCATGTGTAAGTCTCAAAGGATAACTGTGGGCAGGTTGTCTGTAAAAAGTACAGAAGGAATTAGGAGAGAGATGGACCCTTGACATCAGTTACTGGGTTTTTCTTTTCTTAACTCCTTGGAGGATGAAGGGAACTGTGAGCTCCAGAAGTATTCACAGGTTGGAGATGATAATGAAGTTTTTGGGATCCCACTGCTCTGGGATGGGAATGAATCTGGGACTGAATCTGTAGCTAAAACTATAGAAACAAATAGTATGGTTTGAGAATTTGGTTTTGCTTCTGAGACCAGCCATGTGGAATGGCTCACATCTGTACAGGAAAATGCTTTTTCACTAAAACCATGTAGCACAGGCAAAAATTACACCAGGGAGAATGCAGAGAACTAAACAGCATGGGTCAAAGTCAAGCTTCTGGTTTCTTTTTTTTAATATAGTTTAAATTTGGGAATGGTTGGAGTTTGACTCTGGTAGGCAGCTAAACACCACTTGCTCACTCCACAGTGGGATGAGGGGGAAGAGGACACAAACGAGAAAAGAAATTGAGATATGAACAGTTTAATAAATAAAAAAATGGAGGAAAAAACTAACAAAGAGGGAGGAAAAAACTAACAGTAAAAGAAGAAAAAACAAACAAACATCAAACCCATGAAAAACAAGTGATGCAAATGAAAGCAATTTCTTACCAGTCAGTCCTTGAGTGACAGCAGCACCTGTCAACTTCCACCATTCCAGTCTTAGTACTAAGCACAACATAGCGTGATCTGGGATGTCCCTTTGGTCAGCTGGGGCCAGTTGTCTCAGCTGCATGCCCTTCCAACTTCTTGTGGACCCTCAGCCTACTCTCTGGCAGGGCAGTGTGAGACAGAAGAAACATCTTGGTGCTGTGCAAGCACTGTTCAGCAATAACAAATGCATACCTGTATTATCAGAACTGTTTTCATCACAAATCCCAAACATAGTCCCATATAAGTTATTACCAAGAAAATTAACTCTACTCCAACTAAGCCCATGCTGACCTGTCTGCTACTAGCATGGTTCCTACAAGAGAACTAAGGCACTCTTAAAAAATTTTAAGTTTTTAAACTTTCAAATTTTATTTTTAAGTTTAACTTTTAACTAAATGTGGGTTTTGCCAGTGAAAGGTTTTCCTTTGTCTCCAATGTGTAAACGTTTTTCCTGGCAATAAATTTTTCACCTTCTGGCTTTGAAATGGGCCCTGAATCTGTGACAATGATTTCAGGATATTGTCCCTGTCCGTGTCCTGGAGAAATGCCTGAGCAAAAGGACTGAGTGCAGCGGATCTTGGTGCCTTCTTCACCAGCTGAAGAGCTTTCCCTCAGTATATACACAATCACAGCACAGCTCCAGTTCTCCCGTTTGTACGGAGAGCAAGCACTTTGCCAGCACATACACGTACCTGCACCCCGCACATCCAACTGCTTTGGTCAGTCACTGTCTCTAGATCCACCCCTGAGTTACTACACAGGGCTCGAAGGAGGTGCATACTCTTGCATTCCCAAAGGGATTTTAGCAGCTTATTCCCTGTTAAGCCAATACTTTAAAGAGCAGAAAGATGGGATATGATTTATGAGGTTTCCTCTGGCTTTACTGCACTCCCTAAATCTCCTCCATGATATCTGTGAAGGCTCAGACCCTCAGGACCAAATGGATGCCACTTTCCCACTGTTTTCTTTCAAAGTCAAGCTGTAGAACACCGTGCCTTAGTATAGGATAAACAGCAAAGCTGTCCCATTTGAAGAATTTATTTTTAAAAAACACTGTTGCCAATTAGTACCCAAAATGAGTATTAAGGAAGAATGAGGGGGAAAAATACAACAGCACTGATGAAAGGATAGGTTTTCATGTTCATAGAAAGTTTAAAGCTAACAGCTAGGAAAATCAAATTAGTATAGACATCTGGAGAGAAGGGAAATTATGTTTCTATTGTGCAATGTTAATGCCTTAAAATGTTTAAAACAACAGGGCTGGGGATGTGAGACTTCATTTAATTAACATGCTAGGAAACCTTATTATCAAGTTGAATGTGAATTCTTCTTGATATTTTACTCGCTCCATTGCCTGAGGCTGGCTACAGGAGGCCTTATCCCTATTTTCCTGTAAAAACTACTTCCACATTCCACATCCCAATTACTCTGAAGGGCATACCCAAGCTCCCAATAAAATCATGCTTGGAGTCTTTGCTGACTTCTAAATTCTATTCTACATGTGTTTCTGATCACAAAATCAGATTTCCAAATGTCAAAATTATACTTTGAGTGGAGACTGAATAATAGTTTAAGCCTTTTTATTTACGTAGAAAGACGAAAATGAAAATGTGAAGCACCTGAAAACTCTCTAAATTGCTTGCTTTATTTCCACTTGAAGCAGCGTTCTGAGACCTATTGTATTGCAGTTCATCTGCGCTTCATGTTGTGAACACCGAGGGGGCAAGGACCACTCAGACTTGCCTGGCACAACAGCTCCTTCACACTGGTGGGGACAACCCACTACTGCCTTCGCTCAAAGAAGTCGTTACACCAGGAATAATTCAGAATGGCAGGTTTTGGTTTCACTGGTCAGGCATTTGTGAGGTGGAGCTGGGTAACCCATTCCTCTCCATTTAGCACCTATGGCCCTTCTTTTGGCTGTGGAGGGCAGACTGTCCGCAAGTGGCAAGGAGGGGAAAAGAGCAGGTAAGCTGGAAGCTTTTAATTGGATCTTCTGCTATGGGAAAGGTAGATAGCAGTGAGAGAACAGGACGGGGCCTGATGTCCCGTTTCACACCTTTGCTGATGGCAGCTGATGGTGGCCCCAGCTAGTGTGGCTGTGCCAGGGCTGCAGACAGGGTTCCCTGCCTGCGTGTGGGGACAGGGCAGTTTGGCATCCTCTGCACTCGCATGTGCTCAGCCAAGGGAAAGGCTGGGGAAGCAGCAGATATAGCCGAGTGGGCTGGCCTGGAGATTGGCCATGGATGCTGGTGTGTGCAGGGGAAGACTCCCAGTCCCTTCCTTCTGCACAGACATCTACTGCTCCCTGCACAAGCTCTATCTCCAGACCCAGTATTGTCTATAGAATGGACATTGGCAAGATTTTCATTTAGTTTTGGTACATAAGGGGCTTACTCACTAATTCAGTGTGTTTCCTTCTGTGTTTTCTGTTTAAATACTGTCCTCTCCATCCCTTATTGTCAACATGGATAATAGCAAGCGATTTACTGCATGATATTCCCCTCTCAAGCTCCCTTGCTTTTCTTCTGTCAGATGTTCATTGTAAATTCTTGTAATGTGAAACAGCTCATTGGAGCGGGGCTCCACATTTTCTCCTGTTTCTGGTAACTTGTGAGAAGTTGTCACTTTGTATCCAGGAGAACTCCAGGGAAAGATGACAGACTCCACAGGCTGCACATTGCAGAGCCAGAGGAAATGGATACTAAACACAATGTCATTTAGATTTAAAATAATAGCTCTTAAGTGTTCACTGTTGTTTGTAATAAATATATTATATATAAACTTTAGCTTGTGGCTGAAATCTAAACTATCTGTTTTAAATGAATGATAACATAAAACATGTCATAATTCCTGGTGCATTACTATTGATGAGGAATAGCTTAACATTCCACAACCTGATTTGACTGAATCATGCGTAGTCAAGGAAAGGAGAAAGCATCTGAATGCCAAAAGTGCAAGTTCTATAGCCTTTGGTCCACTGCAGTTTAGTAACAGCTGTTTCTGCTGGTCATCACTTGCTGCAATGTTATCCTTGGGACTGGTTATCTCTGGATCTGAAGATGTTATTTTTTTCATAATACAGAAGGTGGATAACCTTGGCTAGGCTTTGTGAGGGTCTTATCTCTGGATCAGAACGACTAAAAGCCTCAGTCATCTTCTGTCCTACACTTCCCTTGCTGGTGGACAAACTAAGCCCTCTTCATCCAGCTCGGTACTGCACAGTCTGGCAGAAATCTGTTTGCTTGGAGCCTGCTGCTGTTACTGGTGAAAGTCAGTGGGTTTGCCTAAATCTGAAGCTCATCACAAGGTGACCTGTTCAAATGACTCTGATAAAAAACATCAAAAGAAGCTCAATGCCATACCCAGAAACAACTGACAGGCCGGGTCATCACATACAAAGTTTTGCCAAGAAAAAACTATTTAAGTGGTGAATGCTTGAATTGTGAAGAGATTTGTATCACATTGTAACATCAGAATTCACTTATGGCAGGACCATGCTCTAGAAAGTGGTCTTCAATGCAATTTAATGTAGAAAGGAATGGAGAAAAATAAAAGTTAAAGAGGGGGAAAGTGGGGGAGAGAAGTGGCTAAAAGATCTCAGCTTTTAGGCTTTAGAGACAGAGGAAGTCTGCATCCACCCTCATGTACATTTGAAAGCTTCCGGTGCATTTGATTTTTACTTCTGTGACAGCTAGTCTTATGTCAAAATGGAGATTTTTGATCTTGTAAGAAACTTGTGGATATTCCATTTATTACCCATTACTACCTGACCTCGTTTTCCATTCATCATGCTGTCTGCAGCACCATCACAATGATTTAGACCATTTTTGAATACAGTAGATGAAGGTGAGTCTAGAGCTTAGTGTACAGAAGGACACAAAGGCGAAGGTCAGATGGAGGAAACAACAAAGGAGCTTTTCTTCTTAAAACTGACTTAATTTGATTAAATTTGGCAGATATTTTTCTGCCAAATGACACAGACAAACAAGTGAACCTTTAAAAGACATATGATACACAAATAGTGAGATTATATGTGTATATATATGTGCATGTATTTAAAATCACACACGTATATGTGTAGCCATAGACATCTCCTTTCAGATTCAAATCAATCAGCATCCTTTTCTTTTTACAATGTGTAGTTAAAGAGAGGAGCTTGTGATCAATGGGTTAAAAAAACTGCTAGAAGAGTAAGAGGCAGAAAAGTCAATCAAGTATTTTTGACCACAAAGGTACAATTTATAGTTTAGGTGCTCTCTGAGCCTGAGTCTGAGAGCAACTGAAAAGTTTTTACAGGGAAGTTATGATCGCGCACTTTCTTCTTGTTATGGCTTTGCCCCCGCCATTGCCCAGTCTGGGATGGGGACCAGTTATGTGTCTCGGCTGGGGAAGCAGGGATGTGCTCCTGGCGTGATTTCACTATGCTTACCTGACAGCAGGATGCAATGAAGATTCAGTTGCTGCAGCAGTCAGGAAGCGATGTGAAGCAGAGTAAAGAAATGTGATACAGATGTGCTGTCTTTTAAAATTCAGATCTGATGCCAAGGCTGCAATTGCAGGACTTAGCTCAGTGGCTCTCTGGGACAAAGTAGATTACATGTGGCATTTTACTCCTAGCAGAGACCGTGTGCCACCAGTGTTAACTTGTCCCTGTGAATGCAGCAGCAGACTGAGGGAAGGACCTTGCAGATTGAAAATGCTGTTAAGGATCAGATGGACTCTGTGGTCTTGACCATCTTTCTCACAGAAAGCTCAGCACAATCTGCACTGGAAGCTTAACTTCATTAAGGACTCAAAGTGATTCAGGTGAAACAGCCACTTCAGGTTATTTTTACCCTGTTCAAAATGTGGGGGGAAGGCAAGGAATCAACTCAAACTAGACAAAGACATATAAAGAAAAGTGCATTTTCAAATTATTAAAATGCAAACAAGACAGAATAAAAAAGAGAAATTAAAAAGCCCCAAAACCTTGAGAGTTTCCCTGCAAGAGCTAGAGGTTCTCACAGATGCTGGGGCTCTGTGGGTTTGAACAAGAAATCAACATAAAATGCATATGAAATAGTAACTTACACTACAACTGGCTCAGATTAGGCAGAGATTCCCTGAAATCCTATATATCTAAAATATTTTATATTTCTAGCTAGATACCCATTTCCCGGGACTGCTATTTAGCAGGTTTATGAGATACTGGGAATGTCTAAGGGAAAATATCAGCCCTTAGTGGGAAAAGACCAGCAGCTTTTAATTTCATTCACCGTCTGCAGCACATTCCATTCTGTCTTGTGAAACTGAAAACAAATTTGGCAGCTGGCAGTCATCTGATTTTCATGTAATTCAATAATTTATCATGAAAAATATTCATTTATAAACAATTACTTGTTTTGGAATGATAGCAGCTGTCATTTTGGAGTCTGTAGTTCCCCCCACTGGGATATTTTTCTGAGTTTATCCATCATTAAATCATGCAGTGTTCAATGTGTTTGGAATCTGGGCTGAATGCATTTTACAACGTGTTTATGTTTTGTTATGTGCATAATTTCGTTTTTGCTTTACAGACATGAAATCCAATATTGCCAGATGTAGAAATCTCTTTTCTGAGCAGCTCCTCTTGATACGACCCTTTGGCTTTCAGGAGGAATTCCCCCATACAAAATATCACCATTTCTGTTTTCCAGTCACGAATCTGTAACTACCCAAGTCACACACAATAAACAGCTCCAGCTAGAGTCCCTCCAGGCTTGACAAAAAGGCTCATGTAAGCATTGCCTTTTGGATTTAGCTAGAAACATGCAAACATTTTCTTTCATTGCTGTCATTCTATCACAGGGTGAAAACCAGACCATACCGACCTAGCAGGAAAGACTTACATGAGCTGTCGACCTCAGGCAGGACCCTGATGGTATCAGCATGGCTAGCAGCATTTGTGTGCATAGGGACCAGAGAGCCAGGCGTTCTTGAGAGAAGGAGCTCAACAGCATTGTCTTTATGCTGATGTCTTTTCAGAAATAAAAACTCTCCAATCTCACAGATATGATGGAAGAAGGTAATAAAAATCAATGTGTTTCTCAATAATAAGAACATTGGTTAGCAAAGGATTAAACAGAAAGTTTTGTAGTTAGGCTATTGTGGGGCTTTATAAAATCTAAAGTCACATAGAAAGATCCCTCTCAAAGAGGTAATTTTCTAATCCCCTTGGTTATTTTACCTTAGAAAGGACTGCAAGGTGTCAGCTGAAGTCAGCTATATCAAATCTGGGGACACCTTGGTATGCAAAGAAGTTCTCCCAAAAAATTGCACTGTTTTTTGGAGCTTAAAAAGTAGTATAAAATAATTCATCCTTTAGAAACTGGAATGAAACACACTCTTTAGAAAACATTTAAAATACAAGTGGTTTGATTAACAAACTTTTCTGTACTCAGTTGTTCAGGTTTGTTACTTGTTGCTTTACATATGTTCAATCCCTGGGTGCTCTGTATTTCTTTGGACTCACTGTCAAAAAGAAGATTAGAAGTAAAAGGTTAGGACAAAAATAAAGATTAGAGGATATCTCCTTTGAGAAGATTGTTGAAAACTTCTTGTAAAAGCTGTTGTTATGGAAATTTAGCTATCTGACTATTAAAACACAGATACTTCTATGGAAGTGCATATGAAACAATGAAACAAGGAGAACATACTGGGAAGATGGACAACAAAAAGGGCTCTTGCTATTGAGGCCCCTCCCATTTCTGTTCAGCAGAACACATTAAGCATGTACTTAACATTAAGCATGTGCTTAAGTCCCAATGTATGAATTGGCCCAGAGCCAGACACGCATTCAAGCATCCCTCTGAACAAAGCAAACAAGCACATATTTAACTACTTTGCCAAAGTAGGCTGATACAATTTGTCAGATTTATCAATGCCTTGGAAAAGGGGGAAATATGAAAAGGTAAACTTGGCAGCTGACAGTTATTTTATGTAGGTTGGCTGATATTTGGGGAGAACCTGCAGAGCTCAGTCATTGGTCAATTCAGAGGGAGATGAAACTCAAGTCAGACAGAGGCAGAGCAACACACACTGGAGGCAAATACCTTAAACTTTTCAGGCCCACAACAAGCTTCTAAATCAAGTGCAACCACTCAAAAAAACCTTAATAAAATTCTAGCACCATTGTGGACAGCTCAGTGAACACCTCTGTTTAACAGGCAGCAGAGTCCAAACAAAATGTTAGGACATAGAAGGAAGGTAATGGAAAAAAATGATGAAGTATTAAAGCATAACTGAACCAAGAGTGTAGGATTACACATCATTTCTGGTCACCCCTTTTTCTGCCAGATGGCTGATGTAGTCAAAAGGCATAATGGAAACAGAAGAAACATAGAGATTTTAAAGGTTTGTGGCTATTCATTTGTTAAAAAAAAAAAAAAAAAAAAGAATAAAATCGGACCTGCTAGAGAGGTAAATGATGACGGGAAAAAAATAAGGTCATGTACCCCTTTTTACCTTTTTTGTCACTGAGCAACACAGAAAGCGGTTCTCCAGGAAATTTGCCAAAAGTTAAACCAATAGTTGAGTACTGCAACACCATATTGAAAGACAACCCACCTAAATTTTTGCTTTTTAATTATTTTTGCTTCTTTAATCTTTAGATCTCCTTGCCCTAAAATTTGTGGAATTTGAAAAAAATTTAAGACTCCACATGGATATGGATACTTGGCACAATCCAAAATGCTTAATATAGGATTTACTCCTGGGCTGGAAACAGAGGGCTTCACATTTCTGTTCATAATCCAGTTGTTGAGAAGGGGAAAAGATTCTTTTCCTTGGAATAGATTTGTTGGGGATTTTTACCCATTCTTACTGATTGTAGTGCTATGCATCTGTCTATGAGACTCTACTAACCAGAGGCTGCAAAACAATCTGCATAACAAACTGCAGGACTGTTCAAATCCAGCAATTGCTGTGTGCCTTCCTCTCTCCATGGAGAAGACTTCCTAGCAAAAACACTAGGTAGGAAAAATAACTGCATTGAGTAACACCCTCTGAAGGCAGACTTTTGTTGGCCTGTTTGTTTACCTGTTCCCTCCATGCATCAGAAGGCAGCCATGAGCCATTGAAAAATACCAAAGACCCTAAATCATTGGAGCAAGGAGACTGACCTTTCTCCACGTTGCCCCTCTTGTGGTGACAGGACTGACAGCCCAGCTGAAGTGGAAACACTCAACGTCAGGTTGGATGGGGCTCTGAGCATCCTAATCTGGTTGAAGGTGTCACTGCTCACTGCAGGGGGTTGCAACTAGATGATCTTAAAGATCTCTTCCAACCCAAACTATTCTATGATTGTATGATTCCCTTCTGCACCTGTCTTACGCTGTGTCAGAAGAGATGTGTCAGTCTGTCCTCAGACCTGCACCAACACTGGCAAAATTAGGACTCTGCAAAAACAGCTGGTATTTGGGTCCAGGTTATCTGCTGTCCTGTCTCTATTGAAATGACAGTGGTGAAGAAGGACACCAGTAATATCTGACCTGCACAGAGTACCTTCCACCTCTGATGCGTTTTCCAGACCATACACCACTGATCTACAGGGCAGGTCTGAGGGCTATGCTTGTGTTGCTGCTGTAGGGATGGGTGAATAGCAAAGTTAAGGGTCACGCCCCAGGTCTTGGTGGGGGGCACTTTCAGACCAAAGGGTAGTGCAGGGGAATCCCCACTCTAACAGCCAGAAGAAAACACCAGTGCTACAAGACTGGCTAGTTTTTTCTTAGGATTTGTAGGATATTCATAACTACCTTTTGACATTCAATGTGTTTGCAAGTGTCAGCTTGGAAATTTATGAAAGAAAATAAAAGAAAAACAAGCTTCTGGAGGAACGTGTTATATTTGAAATCTGATAAGTGGCTGCTGATGTTGCTAAGAATTACTGGTTTTAACAAAAGATTTCTGGCAACCACCCCTTCTTACCATCACATGCAGCATCCACATGCAGACCAGAGGTGCAGAGCCTGATTAATGCTGAGCTGGTTTCCTTGCATATGAAACCATCCTGTGTTTTACAGAAGATTTTTTAAAACATTTGGTCAACCAAATTCAAATGTGTGTGAGAAAAGCCTGTGAGAAGTAATAATTTTGGGGTAATGCAGAATTATAAACCAGTCAATACTGGCTATATACAAAATGCCGCCTTTCCGTACAGTGCTGGGTCAAATTAAATTATTGAAGTTTCTCATCCATCAGTAGACAATTCACAAAGGCTGCACAGCAAGACACTGCTGGTTGTATTGGTAAGGGCTGAAGATATAAACCACAGCCTCTTCAGTATACCAGGGAAAAGCAAGCTAATCCCTTACTCTGTCACAGCAGTACAGCCTACTTCCCATTCCTGTTGTGGTTTTGCTCATCATTTGCTTTCTCATCAGGGTGGTGTGAAGGAAGGAGCTCTGCTCACTCTGCTGCCAAAGGCAGGCAAGTCTTTCTGACCCATGTCCTGCTTTTGATGGAAAAAACACAGAGGAAGTTTTCTGAGGTTTCTTCCTTTCACATGTTTTCTCACTGGGGTTTAGGTTTTCTGGTGCTGTAGAAACCAAAATGTAGAGGCAGAAGTGAAGAATGATCTCAGATATGCATATGGGAGAAATTGCATCTTTCAGGCTAGAAGGAGCCCAAAATATCTCTGAGCTCAGAAAAACATCTCCTTACTCTTTGTTGGCTTGGCTAGCTAAGTCTGGCTTATGCTTTTGTGTCTAGAATTTCTGGGTTTATGTGATTGGCAAATTTCACAATGTAATACAAACCTCCAATACTTACCTGTGCTCAGTTTTCTTCCTTACAACGCTTGAATGTCAGATTTGAGACTCCTCTGTTTCTCCCTGTGCCTTCCTGTCTCCCCTGGGAGCCATACCCTGCCTCTGTTGGCTCTGCTGCACCATAGTACAGCACAAATCATTATCTGTCCTGCCGCTCAGTTCCCTCCCAGGCTTCCTCTTTCACCTTTGGTGGCTCCTAAGAGATGGCAGCTTGTGTTAATGTGTGGTGGATGGACACACTGATTTCACCAGGGCTCGTTGCAAAGATACAAAATCTTTCAAAGTGAAAATAAATTAGCCCACAACTGCTAGGCAAAACAGGCTTGATAAATGGAAGTTTTACTCAGCGATGTTTAAAGTGAAATCAGTAAAGTGTGCATAATGATGGATGAGTCTAGAGATTTTTATTAAATACAATAGCCTAAAGAAATGTAGGGAGCTGTTATAAATGAAGTGAATGCTAGTTTAACTAAAACAACTCTTGTTTAGAGAAAAATGTTGGGATTTATTATCCTATTAGTTGCTTTTTTTCTCCCATTTTTTTGTAAGGAGCAACTCTCAGGGTGTCCCGGGCAGAAAGTCAAATTCTCCATTTACCCAAGATGTTTAAAAAACATCCCCTTGAAAGTTGAAACTGCTGAGTTTTTGATGGGACAACATAAATATATTTGAATTGTTGTCAGTACAAACTAGGCATCCTGAAAAGTGTAGTACATCTCCACTGGACATAATATTATTAATGTCTTTGAAACAACTCAGCATTTATTTTGAAATAGCAAAGAGGTTTGATTCATTTCCAAAAGGAGCTGTAATCCAAAAGTGTCTCCTATTATAATATTTTAAATGACTGGATGTACAGAAAGACAAACACAGCATTTTTGGAAGCTCAGCTGACTGAAAGATTAATTTGGAAATGTCTGCTGGGAACCAGTTTGCATTGTGTTGCTGTTCAGACTTGATACCCCTACCGCTCTCTTAGATTAAATAGGTTGGGGGTTAGCCTCCCCACAGCCAAATACCAGTCCAGCATGGAGGGTGATTTACAGGGCGTGTTGTGGGAGTGCGTGGTCTGACCCACTCTCTAACCCCTTTGCAAAGGTCAGGCAGCCCAGAAATGTCCCAGAGACCCTGCTGAAGTCTGCCTCTGATGCTCCTAGCCCTACTGGACCTGCTCTCACTCTGATCAGTCACACTGGAGAAGGGGAGAAGGAATTTCTGAAGCGTGGAGGTGTTCAGCAACCCCAACTTTTCAGATGATGTTTTAGGAAACAGGATGGACAGAGGCAAGCTAATCTAGCTTAGATCATGGTCTCCGCTTTTCTCATCTTCCAGTCCTGTCTTCTCTCCCAGTCTGATATGAAGGCTTGGTATTGAAATAATCTGCTTTGATAAATTTTCCCTGTATGACCAAAAGCTTCAGAGTTAATTGCTTCACAATGCTGGGTTCTGCTGCACATTTTGAACAGCTGAGTGTCAGATGGTTAAAATAGTGTCAGATGGTTAAAAATGGTTTTCAGTTCTGGGTCAAACTACTGCCAGTCTGCTTTCATCATAGTGAGTGCTGTGAAATATGACTTACTTATGCTATAGAAAAAGAAAGGAAAAACAGTTCAAAAATTTACATGTAAATGACTAGATAAGGCTTGCAATGGAAGAACTGTTCCCTGTCCTTTTAGCTCTAAAATATGTCTGGGAAGACTCCTGGCTTGAGAGGAATTTAGATGGCTTTTGGTTGGACAATTCTGAGAGAAAAGTTAGCTGGCAAAAGTGGAACCTAGTTTTTTGATTCCATCTTATTTCCTTGAAGACAAGAAGTCGCCAAATATCACCAAAAAGGAGAAGGAGAAGAGCAGCAAGATAAGAATTCCCTTTCTTCTTCTGGACCTGCTTTTGTTGTCACCTTGTAGCAGATGATGTGCTCAGCATAGGTGGTCTTAAGGGGAAACCTGTGCTTGGGGTGAAGCTCACATGCCAAGGGTTGTTCAAGGACTGCTGAAGCAGGAGGGTAGCAATGGGTGAGGATCAGACCAGTGAAAACCCCTCACTGTCCTGGTGGACTGGAGAGCTGACATGGCTCTGGGTCATGCCTCTCCTGCACATTTGTGCTCCCAGAGGCAAACAGTGACCAATAGGGTGTGTGTGTGTGTGTGTGTGTGTGTGTGTGTGTGTATGTTGAGAGCTTTCAATAATTAGCACTATCTAATCAAACACGTTCTTGATTTAAATGTAAATCTTCTCTGTAGCAGTAATGCTTATCCTCAAAAACTGTATGTATCACAGCTGACTTCTGTTCCCCAAGATAAATCAGGTCATATCTAAACTGGTGGACGAGGTAGATCTTGGCTGTGTCCCACCGCTCTATCAATCCGAGACCTGGACTGCCCCAGGTCTCGGGATGCAGAAATTAAATTGGGTGCCTGGGCAGGACGGAGCAATGACACAACTGGCCAGGCCACACTTCTGGACTTGCTGCATCAGAAGGTACTTTTGTCCCTCAGTCCCTCATTTCAGGCAGACTTAGGAAACAGCCTCTTGCTTTCCTTGCAAAGTCTCCACAGCCTGTGCAGCATATCCCAGTGCTTCCCTGGGAGGTAACACGAGGGACTGACACCTGTGCCAGGAGAACTGTTCATGTGGAGCTCACCAACCAGAAACAGTCTAAGCTGGATTTTGCAGCAAGGCCCATCCACTTTTTAGCAATCTCTCCTTAAAAAGATACAGATACATAGAGTGGGACTTAAGGCAGAACTCAAAGACATGAATTGCATCCCCAAAAAAGACTTCAGTAGACACCTCACTCTGACTCCAGATGCCCAGCAAATGAAAAGGAGAGCAAGCCCAGGACTGTGCTGCTGGAGATGGCCACCTAGGACTGAATTAGCCCTAACTTCTCATACTTGACCCAAGAACTCTCCAAGCTTTTTAAATTGTAGCACTGGAGAAAAGACAAAACTTTTTATGGCCATAAGCTGGAAATAAACAACCAGCCAACGAAGTAAAAGTAGTATTTTCCTCTGTCCAGACTGGGTCACCTGCCTTTCTTTTATCCTCTTAGAAGCTGAAGAGACAGACACCCTGAAATATATTTCATTAGTGACAATTACTCCTAGAGCCAGCTTTTGCTGCAGCTGCTGGTTCTGCAGGTCTGCTGTGAGCTGGCCCAGATCTGCACGGGCACCTGCAATTCCTGCTGAGTTTCCATTCCTGCCAGGCTCCAGCTGCTCTAAGGAGCAGTTATCATAATCCAGAACTTTGGCACTGTCAGCTCCAAGGTAAGCAGGTCAGAAGCTTGGGTTTCTGCAACACTGCTGACATATGCCCATTTTGGAGCAATAATCCTTGGCTTGAGGCCCATGACTCAAGCTGTGCCTTATGCATCTGGCACGTGTGCTGACCACTGAGAGTGACTTGCTGCTCGAGGCTGCTGCTCACACTTGCAAGGCCTCTCAGGTGGCAGGATCCATCTTCATTTTCCTGCAGGCAGGAGGAGAGATTGGCAAAAGAAACATCTTCTTCTACTCTGATTTGAGTGCCAAAGAGAGGTGCAAACCTCATGGCAGAAAGTTTTGCTGTTCTTACTCAGAGAATTAAGAGAGGAGTTGGATAGGCCAGCCTGAAAAGAGGAATATTTGTGCTGGACAGGAGACACCACTAGAAATACAAGGCCAGAATTAAACACTTGCCTTGTGCACAAAGTCTAGCAGTTTTCTTCCTTTCACACATGGCAACTGCACAGTAATAACAAAATGTAGTCCTTTTCACTGTATGCAGCTTAATGGAATTTACTAGTTAACAGCTTTTGTTTTTTCATTGACATTGGTATTAAAGTGTGATCTGATATGAAAGTATTAACCACATGTGTAAATATCTCAGCAGGTCATAACAGCATGGAGGACCCTGAGCACCCTGCCTCCTGGGAAATGTCATGTCTCATTTGGAGATAGGGACACAGAGGCAGTCCAGACTCCAGCCTCTGTTTTCAGCCTGGTATCCCCCAAACTCAGGTGTCATCTACTTATGGCCTGGCACAGGCAGGAGTTTACCAGGACACAACAGGCTCCTTGGATCTACACCTCAGAGACACTGATGGCTCAACTGAGCAAGCCTGGCCAGGGCTAGGGAAGGCAGCTTGTTTTTCACAAGAGTCCTCAGTCCTAGGACAGTCCATCTGTCCTAGGTGGAATTTGCCCTGGCACAGCTTCCAAGCAAGCAACCGACCAGATTTCATTAAGGTGAATTTTGGTTAAGTAGCCAATTCTTTTTCAAAACCAGTCAAACCCACAGACACTGTTTTCATAGCCAGTATCTAAGCTCTTACATCAACAGGATATGTGGTCATTTTCATATAGGTGACAAGGAAATTTAGGAAGCGCTTCTTCCTGACACCATCACTGTTTAAAATACCTGCTGGGAACAGCCCCCCATTGTTGGGAATGGGAGAATGCTGGAGAACCAGCTTTAGGAAGAGATGACAATCAAGCTCTGCTAGGTCAGCTTGCAATATTAGGATTGACTTCTTCTATTTAAGACTAAATGAAAAGAATCCTTTTTCTTACTTTGGAAATAGGCATTCTCAACTAATTCCCAGTCCACCTGTTAGGAGCTCAACCCATTAGTAGTATACATGTTTCTACATTCTTCTGGCAAGCTTTAGACATTTCTGATCAAGACAAAGTCTTAGTGAAAATTTGCCAAAGCTCTGTGTCTGTAATCACATCACTGCCTTGGTGGTGGGATTAGTACATATGGCAAAGTTCAAAGATTTGGCAAAGCAAGCTCACCTTCAAAGAGAGTGTTCTGAGTTACTGGAAAATGAATTCTGTTTGGCTGATGCTAAGTGTTGAAGTTTTTTTCTTACAGCAATAAAATTGAGTCCAATTAGATGTGAAGAAACGCATTTTCAAAGACAATGACGAACAAATGTTTATAGGATATATAACTCTTATAGGTTAAATTACCAGGTTAAAGCAACCTAAGCCAAAATGACTGTTAATTCAGCTAAACTGGAGCCCATGCTGACCTGAGACTGAGTCTTCCATCAAATTAACCCCTGACGTTTCCTCTGTTCTAGTTGACTTTTCTGAAATTTGTATTCTCTCTGGAACACTGCACATCCATGCAGATATAAGCTATGTCTTTGCTCTATCTGAACTGCAGGTAAAATGGTTTAGAAGAACAATATCAAAACTGGAATGTCAAGAATATGAAAGTTAGGAAACACTAAAATTAAAGTTCCTTATGAATTGATATTCTGTCTTGTGCTCATATATATCATGTTACCTTGTGTACACTCCTGCATACACATTTTTCTGAGGAATGCTTTCTTGTGCTGTGCAACTATGACACAGGTGAAGGGGCTGAAGTTTTTCCTACTCACATGCAAGTTCTGCATTATGGGGTGCATGCAGGTCTTCTTTCTCCAATCACCACCACCATCTGGAGCTCTGCCTCTGTTCTAGCAGCAAGCTGCAGCAGACACACTTGCCTGTGCCTGGCACAGACCCAGCGAGGATGCTCCAGTCTGTGGTGGGTGATGATGAGGTTCAAGGGAGGATGGAGACCACTCTTCTTCCCAACAGCAAATCTGTGCCTGTTACTAACCTAGACACTGAAGTTAATGACTAAGTCATGTAGAATCAACAGGTCTTTTGCAGGATGATTCAGAACACTTTGTCCAGGGATACCTCTCTCTATTACTTGCAGGGATCATAAAATACTGAATCATCCTGGTGTTAGCAAAGTGGTTACTTGTGGGGTTCAGGGCAATTCAGAGTCAGAAACCCAGACAAAAAAATATCTATCCTCAGACAGGCATATTCCACTCTACATGGGACATACACACACCTA
Source organism: Atrichornis clamosus (assembly GCA_013400975.1). Taxonomy (NCBI): domain Eukaryota; kingdom Metazoa; phylum Chordata; class Aves; order Passeriformes; family Menuridae; genus Atrichornis; species Atrichornis clamosus. The sequence goes on from WBMZ01008714.1 coordinate 71,400, forward strand.
TGCAGAACAAAGCAGAGGTACAGAGTCTCCCCTGCCAGAATTACAGCACTCAACTGAAATCTGGGACCAGGGTCTGGTGGTATGCCTCAGTGGTCATGCATAGTCAGCTTCTTCAAGCTCACAGCATCCACAAACCCATAGTGGTCACAAGTTCTCTACTACAGACACCTTCAGGAAATTTTCCATTTATTTCTTGGAAGCAGGAAATGTCTCTGCTTGATTCAGTTGTTTTTCCTTTCTTGTTGGCTAGATTCTTTCCCTTAGTTGTCCAGGGTGGGTGTCTCTGCCTTTTCTTGTCTACTTGTGTCTTGAGTAACTGCAGATCAAAAAAACTTTAGTAATTATTTCGGAAGTGAAATGCAAGTATGGGTTACTTATGCTAACAGATGATCGTGTTTACTGCAACATACTTCGTCTAGAGTGCCACTTTATTTTAATGCTGTTGCTGTTAGTCATCTATTCTAAGAAGGTAATCTAGGCATTTCCTACTTGCCCACTGAAATACCAGCTATTTAGTAGCTGGGAGATCTTTCCAAAACAGTGATTATACAACTCAAACACTAGCAATTTCTGAATCAAAACAAAGAATGATTGCAGGGTTCTTTTTCATGAATTGAATATACATTGTATACTGTGGTTTAGAAACATCTGTTGGCTGAGTTGTATACAGTAAAGATACACAGAACACATGGCACTGTCGTTTGCATATAGCATGTCACTGCTGTATTAAAAGTGCAGAAAGATCACAAAAGCCTTGAAAAGCCAACAGAACATAAGATGACATGTGTAAGTCATAGAGAGCACTGCGGTAACAGCAAACCTTAACAAAACGGACAAATTTAGAAAGGTCACTTGCATTAAGTTTTCAGCAAACTAGCAAAGAGCTGGTAGCTCTGCTCACACTAGGGAGTTGTTAAAATGGCCTTGAAGGGGGATAGATTGCCTTTGTATCTTCTTTTTCCATTATGATGCATGAAGAAAACTCAAACAGTAGTTTCAAGCCCCTTCCCAATCGCCTCATCTTTGCGTACACATCTGGCCTCATAATAAATCTATTTTGACTATCACCAGAGACTTCTTGTTCACAGGAGCCATGTCCCAAAATCCCTACATGGTAGAGAGTCCCAAAAGATTTAGCACATGCCTCAGGGGCCTTACGGAATGGTGAAATCCAGGAATGATTCACAAGTAAGAGATGAGAACCAAACTCGGACATTTGTGTTCCTAGATGAGGCTGGGTTTGATGCACCTCCTCATCTCAGAGAGCCTTTGCACAGCTGGTTGGAGCAGCTCCCATTGACTCATCTCCTCCAGTAACCAGGGATCTGTGTCCCGGTGTCCTCAGTATCAGCACGGTTGTGCTGATGGCCACAGGGTATATCCTCAGCTGGAAGTCTAGAGCTGAACTCAGGAGACACGTACTTATGGGTAGACAGTGTTGGAGCCTTGCCAAGGCATGTAATATAAACACTTATGAAACTGGTCAGATTAAAGGAAAAAAAAAGTTGGTTTTTCTTGGTTTTCTGCTGTACAGGCTGTAGTGATTCACTTTTAAAGTTCTTTTTCTGCTAGATTGATGCTATGTTTTTCCTCTAAGAAAAGACTGAGATTCTTCTATCACCCTGATTTCAGAACGTAGGTATTTGTGGAAAATGCTACCTCCCTTGAAGCCATGACGGCTTTTGGTATTTCTGCACAGAGTATTGCATTTTCAGGAGCTGGGGTGAGAGTGCACAACTCTAAGTCTGGTCAATAAAAGACATTTGTAAAGCTTTGCCATACATGGCAGTTCCCATCGAATTCCTGCTGTTGCTAGTTTTACAAAGTCACTTCTTCTTAAACTACCTGTGTATGTTACTCTGAAGTAGATTGTCCATCTGACTTCCTTTCAATAAAGGGGAGAGAGTGGGTCTTTTTGGTTGCTTGCTGCTTCACTTGAGGTAGTCAGAGAATTCCTGAGAGCAACAGAATTATGTTCAGCCAGTTCTCTCCTCTATCTCTTACTCTGAGCACATGCCTGCCTGCAGCAACTGCAGCTTAATTGATACCAATGGGACTTTAGTGACCTGACCACAACTACAGTTCTAGCTCCAGAAATGGGGCCTGAAGTGGCTTGTGGCTGAATCCATGAAGGCATCTTGATTAAACCACTTCAGATTTAGTATAAACCATAATTTGACAAAGATTTGTGATTTTCTGAATTTGTTAGAAAAATTCAAGACCAACACTTGGCACTTGGGCTTGTAAAACAATTGTCCATGAGAGTGACTAATCTTCCATAAATGCCTGTAGGCAGCACTTCCACATGAGCGTACACAGCACAATCCCTACAGCTGATAATGGGGTAAACACAGTATGGCTTAGGCAGTTTATAATTTTAGGCAAAGCATTTAAAAGAGATGGTTAAAACAGCTTTAGATTTTGTCTGTACATAATCAGGAGTGGTGAGACAGGGTTAGCTGTCCACCAGATCACTTATGCACTAACATCTTCAATTAAAGCACAGAGTTTTCAAACATAAAATTTGTCAAAATGAAATAGCCTACAGAATTCTTAATGTTAAGTGTAATGACCTGTTAAGTCAAACACTTTAAATGGCAGTATTGACAGATCAGAGGATCAGATGTTTAAAGACCCCATCAACTTGTGGATGATCAACTAATACTGCTGCTGACTTATTTCTACAAGAAGATGGTTTGTACCCTTGACTCACAGCATGAAATGCAGCCCCTCTTGCACCTCTAGGCTCTGTGTACATCTTGCTGTTGCACAGCACGATCCAGAATCACTGTATAGGAAACAGCTTTAAAATTGACTCTCTCAGCAAATAGCTGCCAGGAGTTGGTCAGGAGGAAAAGTGAAGGGTAGATGTGTGTTACAAACCTGGCCCCATTCATGTGACTGTAAGGAGGAGTTAGCTGCCATCCTGAGTCTCCTGCGGGAAGGTGTTACAACCTCGTTTGTGGAGCTGGCAGGGATCCCTTTCTCCTGTCAATGTCTGGGGAGGTGGGCCATGCCAGGCACTACCAAGGCATGCAGCCCTTAATTTGTTTCACATAAACAGTCCTGTGCATGATTTGTAATGTGATTTTCCCCGACTCTTTGCAGAAAATTCTCTAAGCAGTAGAGCACTGTCAGAGTCATGTTTCACATCCCTTGTGTCCCCATTTTGTCCCTGAGGACCCAGTTCTGAAGCTCAGGCATGCATTCCCTCTTCAGCTCCCATAACCTTTGAACATGTCTTGATCTTGTTCACTGTGGCTCTTCCACAGCCTGAGTGGGTTTCCTGCTCACCAGGCCTGTGTCTCACCAAATTGCTGCTCCTTATCTTCTGCCTGTGGTAGTAGTCCTCCCTCTAAGGATCCTCTAAGGATTTTGTCCCAGTCAATGAGCATTAGGAGATGGTGAAGAGACTTGAACCACCCCAGGTACCTGGGGATGGTATTTACATAAGATTTTCTTGGACTTGGCAAATGGGGGCAATCCTGGGCACTCACGGGAATGGATGTTTTGGCACCTAAAAATCCTTATTTATTCCAGGTAGGGTATGTATGAACTTCAGGCATCTCTAGGGATGTGCAGTAGATGAGCAATCTTGGCTCATCATCCCACTGAAATATAGAGTTACAGATTCATAGAATCATAGAATGGTGGGCAGGAACATCATTAACTAGATTAGATTGCTCAAAGCTCCATCCAGTTTGACCTTGAATTCTTTCAAAGATGGGGCATTCACAATTTCTCTGAGCAACCTGTTCCTGTGTCTCACCAACCCCACTGCAAAAAAAACAAAGGTCTTCATTATATATCCAATATAAATCTACCCTCTTTCAGTTTAAAATGATTGTCCCTTGTCCATACGCACAGACTCTGCTAAAATATTTGTCCCCTTCAAGTACTGAAAAGGTGCAATATGGTCTCCCTGGATCCTTGTCTTCTCCAGGCTGATCAACTTCAGCTCTCTGTCTGTCCTCATAGGAGAGATGTTTCATCCCTCTGATCATTTTTATGGTCCTTGTGCTGGGAACCCTGGAGATGCAGGCACTGCTCCAGGTGGGGTCTCACCAGAGCAGAGTAGAGGGGTAGAATCCTCCCCCTTGACCAGCTGGCCACACTTTTTGTGATGAAACCCAGGATACATTGCTGGCTCATATCGTAATTCTCGTCCACCTGCAGGGCTGCGCTCAATCTATTCTATAGCCTGTACAGATTATGTGGTTGGTCCCAGCCCAGGTGCAGGACCTTGCACTTGGCCTTGCTGAACTTCATGAGGTTTGCATGGACCCATTTCTCAAGCCTGCCCAAGTCCCTCTGGTTGGCATCCCTTCTCTCAAGTGTTTCAGCTGGACCACTCAGCTTCCTGTCATCTGCAAGCTTGATGTGGACATGTTCAATCCCACTTTCTCTGTCACTGATGAACATATGATAGCACTGGTCCCAGTATGAACCCTGGAGTGACACCACTTATTACTGATCTCCATCTGGACATTGAGCCATTGACTGTAATTCTCTGGAAGAGGCCATCCAGCCAGTTCCTTATCCATCTAACAGTTCATCCATCAGACATATATATCTCTAATTTAGAGGCTAATATGCACTGTTCTTTCTTGCAAGAGTCCTCAAAATACTGGGAAAAAATATCTTGTTGAAATAAAGCCAGCAATAGCAAGGAGTACTACCCCAAAACTCTCTCACCTGAGTTTTTATTATATGCTCCATTGGTTATTATAAATTCAGAGGTTGCCATATTTTCAAAATCTGAACCTATTTCTAGGAAAATTTATAGGCATGCTGTCATGCCTTTCTTCTAACTGCTGTTGCCTTCCTTACAAAAATTTTCAATAACAACAATTTTATTTCAAAGTATGAACTAACAGACCAAGAGAGGATATCTGAGTTCAGTCCTGTGTCTGTGTTTAGCCTGTTTCTCTTCTCTGCACAGATTCCTTAGGGTTTGGCAAAAAAATAGCACTGAAATTTACTTTGACTTATATGTTTCTTTTGGCCTAGTTTTCTTTTACAAGAGAAAAAAAATCTGCTAAATATTCTCTTTTCACAACAAACCTACACAACTAGGGGCCCAGTCCTACAAGATTTCTTGAGTGTCTTCCTCACTTAGATATGGTTCCCAGGAGACAAGGGGAAACTTGCGTGAGAGAGGACTGTAAACTGAGCCCTGAGAATGGAAATGCAATTTTTAAACAAGCAAACCGAAGCATCAATGTGGTTGACATTGCTTCCCACTTTGGATTACGTATTGTATATAATCCAATTTAGACCAGTCAAGGAGGGCAAAAGACTTTCATGAGCCAAAACCCAAGAAAGGAGAGAGCCTAAATCCTGTGAGATTTTGTTTGTATTTCAGAAACTAACCAGAGAGGAAATGCATTTTAAAACCCCAAATTCCATTACTTAGGGCTGACCTGTGATTCTTGCAGTCTCTTTACATTCAATCTACATGTTCCCTCTAGCTTGCACGCTACCATCTCTGAAGTTCCTGCGACTAATCACTACAATATGGATTCTCTAGTCTCAATGTTAACATTAAATGCAGTGGCTTTCAGCTGTAGCTCTCAAAGCATTAAGAAAATAAACCCCCCACTAAATGCCATTTTCAACCTCATGTTGTCAGGGACCACAGGGACCACCAGCAACTGTCTTGTGCTGAGTTTTGATATGTTGCTTTTGCCTTTCCCACTCTGATGTATATTTACAGGGTTTGCAGCTATGGAAATGCCAGAAGAGCAAGTCAATCCCCCACAGGTTGGCATCCAGGCTTCTGCATTGCTCTGCTCCTCATTCGTAGTTCAGAATTGGTCCTGAACTTTGCCAGGAGTCTGTGTGTGGCTGGCTGTAAGACATAGAGCCATGGAAACTTGAGCACAAGGAAGACCAAGAGAACTTCACAAGGTTCCTTTTTCTACTTCAGAGGTGGTAAGACTCTAGTTTTCAGGCTTTTACTCTACTGAAAATTTGTCCATCCAGTGCAAAGTGACCTTTACAATTTGTGAAGTTCATCACATCCAATTTACCACTTTCCCTTCTCCATTACCCTTCTGACACTGAAGATTTCCAGCGACTCTCTGGGAATCTCTGAGCAATCCTAGAGATGGAGATAAGGTGGAGGCAGAGAACTGCCTGACCTATGGCTTCATAAGATGCCAAAGGTGTACATCATGATGTGAGTGAAGACAGAAGGAGGTAGTTTTGTGTAGCTTGTGCTGGTACCTGATCTGTTTGGCAGTTTAACAGGGAAAGGGATGCCTCAGCTCACCTGAATGCTGAGGGTTTGATTGTTGTCTTTGTCATTATGGATGTTAGCTGCGGCACTGAACAGAAATATGATACCACAGTTTCACAGGCACAGTTTGCAGTCTACCTGTCAAAAACAATTACTTCAACAGCAGTACATGCTGTCCTGTAACACAAGTAACATAAGTCTGTGAAGTGGAGCCTTTCCCACTGGCATGGAATAGCCTTTTGCTTCTCTAACCTCTTTCCTCTCTCTTAGCTGAGGGCAGAAGACAGTCTTTCCCTTTGTGTAGGTTATCAGATAGGCCAGTTGTCTGAACATTTTTCTCTACTTTCTAGGGATTCTAATTTAATATAATGAGCTCTGAGAAGCAGGTTGAGTACCTGAAATGTAGCTATTTCTGATCAGGGTACATTTTAAGAACCGTTCTCCTTTTCTTTTGGGGAAGAGTGGTCAGAAAGCAGCCCAGAAGCAAAAGATATGGGGTTACTGGTGGACAGCAGCTGAACATGAGCCAGCATGTGCCCAGGTGGCCAAGAAAGCCAATGGCATCCTGGCCTGTGTCATAAATACTGTGCCCAGCAGGACCAGGGCAGTGATTGTTCCCCCGTACTTGGCACAGGTGAGGCCACACGTCGAGCGCTGTGTCCAGTTCTGGGCCGCTCAATTCAATAAAGACCTTGAGGTGCTGGAGCACATGCAGAGAAGGGCAATGGAGCTGGGGAAGGATCTGGAGCACAAGTCCCATAAGGAGCAGCTGAGGAAGCTGGGCTTGTTTAGCCTGGAGAAAAGCAGGCTCAGGGGTGACTTTATCGCTCTCTAAAACTGCCTGAGGGGAAGGATGTAGCTACGTTGGAATTGGCCTCTTCTCCCAGGTAACAAGCAAAAGTGCAAGAGGAAATGGCCTCAAACTGTGCTAGGGAGGTTCTGATTGGATATCAGGAAGAATTTTTTCACTATAAGGGTGGTTAAGCATTGGAACAGACTGCCCAGTGAGGTGGTGGAGTCACCATCCCTGGAAGTGTTCAAGAAACGACTGGACATGGTACTTAGTACTGTGGTTTAGTTGGCATGGTGGTGTTCAGTTAAAGGTTGTACTTGATGGTCTTTCCAAACCTTAATAATTCTGTGATCCTCTATAAGGACAACTTCAAAGTGAAGACACAGAAAAATTATTAATTAGAAATTGAAATCCAACTTGGCATTTAAAATGATGATGTACATAACAAATGCTTCTGCACGTTTACCTCCTTTTCATATCAATTCCTTCCACTTACTACTGCAGCTGGGATCCTTGGTCTCTCATTAGATGCTTGCAGCCAAGCCAGTGGGGCTGGAGCACCTTTATTTTCATCTGGTGGCACTCCTGCCTCAGGCAAGAGCAACCAGTAATTCACAGGATATTCTCAGAAAGCAACAGTTTCTTGGGTAATATTGACTTCTTGATGCATCCTTGACTTGTCCCTAAAAGATTTTCAGGATCATCTGTGGACCAAGGATGATGACTGGGCAAAACTCACAAAGGACGCAGGTGGCCCTAGCATGTTTGAGTACTATCATTAGTATTTTAAATAATAATAGGGCTGGGCATAACACACGTGACTTAAACACGGGTGCATGAAACCCAAAGGGGAACACAGGTACATGCAGCTTAAGCATCTTTCCTCTCCTTAGAGCTTAGAGCTGTAGGATAGAACCTGAGAACTGCTAGGGTGCTGTGCAGACTGTGGTGGCATCAGAGAGGGACACTGGGCACTGCACAGGGACCATGCCACTCAATAGTGGAAGAGTCAAGCAAAGCAAGGTGGAAGGAGAAGAAGAGGAGAGAAACCATCCCTCGTCAGTTCCGTTCTGGATCACACCTGTCCTTGCATGTCTGTGGCCATGGACAGATGTTCCCTCAGTAGACAGCTGCTCTCTGGAGGCTCTGCTGCTGCTCAGCTATTCCTCACTGCTCCTGGAAGAACAGCTTGATGGAAAATGTTCATGCTCCTGGGAAAAACAGGAAGGTTGTCTCACACAGAGCTCATTGGAGTATTCATTTTGCCCCAGGTTTCAAACCCACCGGTGCACCAGCACAGCTGTGAGGGCAGCAGTCACCACCTGGTGAGCAACGAGGGACACCTGGGTAGGGTAATGCCTTCGCCCACGGCACCTGGAGCTGGAAGGGGTTATGTCTGGCTACAACCTGTACCAGCACAAGATAACCAAAAGGGAGTCTGAGCTAGCTCAATACTTGTGTTGAAGAAGGACAGATTAGAGTGTGCATTGATCTGACTTAGTGTCCAATCAGATTTCCTAAAAAATGTGGCCTCTGTTCATCCAGCTGTTCCTCTGACAATGTGGAGAAGAGGGCTACAGAGGTAGACAGACTTCACAGAAGGCCTTCTGGAGTCCATTCTGCAAGAGACTGTATCTTGTCCTTGCAAAGGGCTGTTTTTTATAGCCTAGTGTGCCTTTTCTGTCCTGTGACACTGTGATCGTACATGACCACGGTTGCTGTTCCCTCCTCTTCCTCACCTGGAGTCTCCAACATCTCTTAGGCTCTGTCACTCAGTAAGCTGAGTATTTATGCCAAAACAGCTGCTCCATGTGAGATCTGACACTGAAGGAAGAGGGAATTTTATTCTCCTGAAAAGAAAACATTGTGTAAATTTGTGAGTGCCAGGAAGGAATATTCTTGGCTTGTCTTTCATTCGCACTGTAGATGATGTATCTAGTGAGGAGTGAGTGGTGATAGTGGGTTGCATCCAAATCCTAATTAGCCAGGAGTATGGTCACAACCAATAAATAATGAACCCCTGCAAATTCCTGCCTCCCAGGAGGTATCAGAACCTATTTATAAAGAGTGAGAGAAGACCTCTCTTTCACAAGCCCTGCAACAGCAAAAGGAGTTTTTTAACTGGTACTTGCTTCCCCGCTGTGAAGCAGAGCAGGAGAACAATTGACTCCTTCTTCCCTGTTACATGGCACTAGAATATTTGGTTAAAATGAAGCAGGTTTTTTGCTGAAGAATAAGTTAGGAAGGTACTTATTTATTTGTAAATTTGGTTGAATTTCACAAGTGGTTCTTATTGGATAAAAACCAGAAAGAGCGGGTTTGAGAACATCACAATGTTTTATTTGGTTGCAATATTTGTAAAATAAAATATTTGGTTTCAGAAAAATATTTACTATTTGAAATGTTGGCTTTAGAAGAAGTCTAAAAGGATTTTAAAAACAGATTTTACCATTTCCAAAGGAGCTAGAACTTTCTCTTTGAAGTCAAGGAATCCATATAAAGTTAATCTCAGATGACTGATTTTTCAGTTAGCTTTGCCAGCTGCTGTTCTCCTTCCTGCTGTGTACTTCACTTTGGTTTGGCAGGAGCTGGCTTCATGAGTTCTACTTCTTTCCTCTTCTCCTTAATTTCCTGTATGTCTAGGCCAAATGGGCACTATTCACCCAACACAGTTTAGGTCCATTTTGACTAGAAAAGAATCAGAAACATTTCTGGAAGAATATTATTTCAATTTCATTTTTATGGAAATAAAAATTACTTGGAGTTCTTAGGTTCCATGCTCTGGTAAAGGGCATTGAAGACACTGCAGAGACCTCAAGGTTACACAGTTCAACCCAAGAACAGGTAGATCTGTCTTGGGAAAAATCTTGGTTCGCTGAAGATTCAATATTAGTGGTTGTCACTGTTCCAGGGGAAAACTTTTTCACCTAATATATTTCTCTATCTAATGACAGAGGAAAAAAATCTAATGATTTTTTGGCAGCCCTGTGATCACTTCTAGTCATATATTGAAGAACTGTGTGAACCCAACTGGGTCTGTTTATCTGGTGTTCAGATGAGTTCCTATCAAGCAAAGCCTGCTTGTATCATCAGTGTCATCATAACCCCAAGTGTTTCCTGAGTCTTTTGGGTGAATCATAGCACCATAACCTGAAAGGGTTGCAGTTGCTTTCGCAGTTACTACACTGGTCTGTTGGTCTTGGATTCACCAAAAACTTATTTCTTCATTGCTGTAACTCAGTTGCATCCTGTTAACCAAGGTCACCAAGGCTTTGGATAACAAGGAATGCACAATTGTGGCATTTGCTATGGTTGGCAGAATGCTGTAACATTTTGATCCCAGTAAATGTGTGCCTGGCCTTACTTGCATAGTCCTCCTCTGCAGCCCAGCCTTGCTCTCCCTTGTTTGGGTATAAAACCCCCTTTGATTTAAATCCTGCTTCATTTAAATTGGTGGCAAACCTCCTATTCTGTTCAGAAGTTAAGACTTCATATATGCATTCCAAGAAGAAAAACCCCTTCCTCGTTACAGTTTTTACTTCAGGTTACCTGATGTTAAATTATATCTGACGAGATTTCACTGATAAAGTGAAAAAGAAAAAGGGTCAGGTAAATTATTGCATATGAGTTGTAGCTAGAAGATCAAACATGACCATGACATGATTAAACAAAAAACCTACAAAGTCTGCAACTGCCAAGTGGAGACGTGATTTTTCATACTGAATAATCAGTTTGTTGAAAACTGGTCTAGACACAGTCAAACATTAAAAAAAAGTGACATTTTTTAAAAGGGATGATAAGGAATTACTAAGACTCCTTCGATACATGATGGAGTTTCCTAGTTTTGGAGCCATTAAATGAAAGCATTTTAATAAAAGACACATCTTTCTGTATCCAGGATTTTGTTGTTTTTTGAAATGATACTTTGATATTCTCAGACCTCCAGGCATACACACATCAGACTAAATACTAAAAGTGCTTCTGCTTTTAAAATTTGCAATTTTTTTTCTAAGTAAATTCACTACTTCATGGGTAACTCTTGCTATATTTCTGCAGTAGAAATTATAATAATTCCTTTATTTATCACCAACCTATATATAAGAAAATGCATAAACTGTTTTCAAATTTATTGACTTTACAGAGTTGTCATGCTCTGCAAATACTCACATTTTGTGAGCATTTTTTTATCACAGTGATGCAAGGATGGGGAATAACACTGCAAATAGGATTGAAAAGATAGCGACTTCATATTGTTTTAACATAAACCATCATAAAACTTGGGATTCATATTCTGTATGGTAATGCCTCATAAAAGTGTTTCTAAATCTTCATTTCGACCCTTTTTTTCCTATGAAATAAACATTTTTGCCCATGGAGTATCCTTTTACCTTTAGATATCTGATTCACAAAGAAGAACTTAGTAGTGTGCTATTTATGCATTTGGAAATGTGATGCTTAACGCACTTCCCTTGCTTCACTATTTTGTTGTAACTCAGCAAACGGCTCCCTAATTATTTCTTTATGAGTTAAGCCAGATCATTTTCTTGTGTGGAAATGGGTCAGGCTAAAAGTCCAAGCAAGTGAAATCTTCATCCTTTCAGGGTAAAAAATGTCTTTCACAAAGAAAATACAGGAACAGTAGCATGTTGTCACTGTTGATATCAAAGTTACCATATCCTCCAGGTGGAAAATGAATCTTAAATCAGTAGACACGAAGACATTAAATAAACTGCTATTTTTCATGGAAAATACTCATACATGCAAAAGCTGAATTTTACACAGCTCAACAAAATTACTTGTTTTCTTCTGTCCTGAAGAGGAACCACTAGTAAAGAATCAGTAAAATTACTAAAACTATGGCAAGGATGGCAAAGGAACAGCTCACACAGGGGCTGAGATGACAGGTAAGAGGATGGAGAACAATTCAGAGGGCCAGTGTGAGAAGGAAATGGGCAGGCTGGAGAGTAACCTGCTGGGCTCTGGCCCCAGCTGAGTTCTCCATCCTTGCTCTGGAGGACCAAACCCATGAACATGTGACTTTTGGCTCCCCCTCTGGGCGGGGTATTACTTGCAAAGGAATAGATAAGAATTCCATTTTTTCCCCCTTACTATAAGCAGATTGTTAGAAATTCTTTTCCCTACACAAATTATACACCTGAAAATGGTTTCAGCTTAAACCAGGGCATTCTGTCCAGTGATCCAACATGAAGCTATTTTATCCCTTTTTAAACAAATGGCACTCTTATTTTGTTCTTGCTCTCTCTCTTGGAACTATCTTGAGCTAGTTTCTATGACCTGTTGTTTCACATTATGAATAAATTGGTTTTCTTCACTTTGGTTATCCTCTAATCCCTTTTAGGCATATGATAGTTCTGGAACTTTATACAGTGTCACTGGTTAATGTACTTCTGAGAAGTTAGATAAGGCTGAGCCTTATTTAGCCTGCATTCAGTAGAATTACATTGAGCTATTTTTGGCTGAGTGCCCTTTTAATTTTCCAAGCTCTCAAATGGAGTCATTTAAAGTATAAAAATGTATGAACATCTTTCCTCCGAACTAAATGACGCTCTATTTCTTGGCTTAATTTCCTTTGGAAGTAAATGCTATACTATGCTTCACTGGTACCAACAATCAGTAACGTAGTGTAGGTTGCCAGACATAAAGATTAGATAAGTATTTGAATTTCCAGTAGTGCTTTTATGGAATTATCTATATGCAGCTCATATTCTATTCTGAGAGACCAGCTAGGCTAGCAACACTAATTATATTTCTCATCTAAAAGGAAATTTTATTTGCTGCAATGGAAGGACTTGAAATCTATTTGAGGTGTATTCGTAATTTTTAAAAATCAATCTAAGTGTCAATATTGAAGTTGGTCCTGAATATATTCTAGAATCTGAGAACCCCTTGAAGATGGAACATTTACACTACACAGTTGGCTCTAAATGGAGGGGAGGGGAGGAGCATTTAATTTCTTCTAACTGAATTTTCTTTCAAGATGATCTCTGTTATTTGATACTGGAATAACACTGACTTTCTAATAATAATTAATTCTGCTCTAAGAGGTAATCATGTAAAACTGGCCCAGGATTCCTCATCGGAGCTGTTCCTTGAATGCAGTGACTCATTCCTGTACACTGAGGTAAAAAAATAGCTTTTTATTCCTGTCATTGTCAGAGAACCAAGGCAGCTTGGAGAGATGGGACTGCAATCGATTTGTCTTCAGCATCATCAATTTTGAATGAAATTAAAAATCTTTTTTGGTAAAGTTTCCTGAAACATACATGTTTCTTCACAAATCTCTATTCAAAGAGTAAAGTTTTTCCCCTGACTTTCGTTTTAAAACTTTTCTCCACCAGCTGAATTTTCTCGGTCTCCCTCTTCCGTTATGAGGAAGCTGCCTGTACAATTCCATATTTGTAACCCAAGCCTATTAATGTCTCACTTTTTTAACAAAACCAATAGTGACATTCTCTTGCTGACCAAACCAGCTTAGACAATTTAAAAAGAAGTATTGGTTTTGTCTCTTTCAGAATATGCAGAAATATCCTTGGGTTCCAGAGCTAAAATACTCATCAATCATAATTCATAAAGTCCAGAATTTTTAAACCTGTGTTCTTCTGTAATGGCTGGAGGAGTGCCCAGGATGAAAGAAAATGAAGAAATCTGGTTGGAAGGGTTCATTTTCCCTCTGTGGAAAGTGCAGGAAAAGCACACTTTGCCATTGTATCTCATAAGTTTTTTAATCCTTCCAGTCAGATCTGCTGCTTGGTCCATGTGTGTGTGAGACACGAACCTGTCCTTCCACTGTCCTTATGGAGGGTCAGGAGCAATGACACTGTCAAACATGACCTGTGTCTTTTAGACCTGTTTTGGCCAGGTGCTTCTCATCTTATCAGGACCAGATGCATTAGGAATAAGGTGGGAGGCTTTTTCTTGCCAGTTTTCGCCTACGTATTGCCTCCATTTCCCCTCCTAGCTGAATGTTTGAAAGTTCAGAATTATACTGCAAAACTGTGTAGCTGAGCAGCTTCTGAATCTGGGAGCACTCTGGGCTGGGGGTGCCACTGCAGACTTCATATGGGCTGTGATGAACAGCCACAGTGTTAATGTACCCAGAGTGTTTCACAGGGCTTCTGTGCCTTAACCTCAGAGAGTTTCAGTGCTCTTCAGAGGGTGTGTTTGTATAATGAGTGCAAGGATGGGAGGTGAGACTGTGTCTCTTTATATACTAATTAATTTTTACCCACTTCCTAAACCCTTTGCTGGAGCCTCAAGGGATCATTAGTTTCATATAAAGCTAACAACTTATGTATCCTTCCAGTATTTAGGTAAGTGGAAAAGGACCCATTTTCCTAATCTCATTGGCATCTAGATTGTATTTTATGAATTTTATCATATGGAACTAATATTTCAGCACATGTCAAAAAGACTTTGCATAATGCAATCCAGCATTCCTGATTATACTGGCCAAATTATACAACATTATGAAACAATTAGGATGATACATATGCAATATGAATATGGCATAAGTAAATACAAGCTGAGCAACATGATGGTGAACAGACCTATTTGTGGGACACTCTTTGCTGGATACCTGACTGAACAAAGAAGGGCAGAGATGGGAAGGTACTTCCCTATAAGCCTGAGACTCGTGCACATACAGTACATTTAAATGTGTGCAAGAGGCAGCAGTGCAAAGGACCTTGTCAGAGCTAACCCTTCAGCAAACCTTGCTGAATGCCTACAGAAAACCCACAGGAGTGCAGAAGTTTTGCTCTTACAGTTCATCTGTGAGCCTGAGGCCAGTGCTAAAGCCATAAATATTGCTCAGAAAAATTGGTAGATATTGCACTGTTGGACTTAAGGAAGGACATGAGTTTACCAGGCCACGGGAATGGAGACATGAGAGGGGATCTGCCCTGTGAACTTTTCTGGGAGCAGTGGAGATCAAAGTGGCCTGTGAGAGGAGGCGGATGTTGCTGGGAATGAGATAGTCTCACACACCAGCCTATGTGTGGTTGTCCCAGCAGTGTGCTCGGAGTGCCAGGAGTAGGGGCAAGGAGTGAAACAGATGTACATGCACACAACCAGATTCTTTGGTTTTGCCCCAAAGCCTTTCATAAAAACATGGGCAGAGAGCTTCCAAAGAAAGCTGTGGAAATGGCTTACCCCAGGTAAGCAGTAGTTTTCCCGAATTTCCTCCCCTGGTGGGTTTGGTGGGCACTTCTCCACACACGAAAGGCAGTGACAGGGTTGGTTCTGCATACATGCAAGTTATCCCAGCATTAGACACTTTTGCAGGGCCAGAAGTGGAAAATACTAGGATCAGAGAAATAATAGACATAGGCAACGTGTCTTCTGGTAAATTATTAAAATAAAAGCTGATGAGGAATCTTGTGTGTGTGCTGTGGGAAACAGTTTTAATATCACAAGAACCTGTTGTCCCATGCATGGTGCCTGGAAGAAGTTTAGCAGTGATGGTCTCATGGCACTGACTGCCACTGCTTTCCTGAAGACAAGAACAGTGCATTTATGTTTAATTCGGCTGCTCCTGTTCCTGCAGCAGTGCAGTAATTTAATGCTACAAAGTCTTACTGCAGTCTCTCCCCCTCTTCACCCTTGTTTCCCTGGGATCTTATGGGACTCTGAAAGTCTCTCACTTCATTTTCCTTTAAGGAGATTACTTCTGGACATTCAGCTGTGACAGGGGAATGGGATTTTGGCAACCTTAATGTAGTACAGGGTATTTAGGTTCAAGTGATGACAAATGAATGTAATTAATATATTAAAATATGAGTCTGTAAGTACTCCCACCCTCAGAGTAGTTTTGCATGTTTTTAAATGCAGTTTCAAAACATAATTCTTTATGTGATCTGAGTGGATATCGAGCCAATTTCCACTTGGATCCATGTCCTAGAGGACTGTAAGAAACCTGCTATTCTGCCTAGCACCAGGGATAACACATGATTCTCAGACCAAATTACTGTGAATTGCTTTCAAGTAGCTGTGCTCAAGCAAACAGCTGGTTGGACTAAAAGCCCCTGAGAAGGCATCTCTGAAGTCCCAGAACACATGCAGTCAGACGTGCTCTTCCTGACCATCACTGCTTTCACTCAGATGCAGGCTTCGGTTTGAAAGTACTTGCTGGCACCACCAGTGAGGGAGGGTATGTCCTGGGTCACAATATGGGGTGTAACTAAACCTTGTGTTCTGCTCCCGTCTACACCATTCCTGATGAGCCGTTAATGGTGGGTCGTTCGCAACAGCTGCCCAGTGCACACCGGGCCCCTCAGGCTGCAAGCTGAGTCTTAGATAAGATAAGGGAAAAAAAGGCAAGCCTGTACAGCCAGGTAGTGTCATTTTTGTCTCCACAAATGACACAGCTGGGATTGTTCCCCTGGGAAACACCAAGAATGATCACACCCATCCTGAGGGGTTCATCTCTGCTAACAGGCCATCATGGACAATGGGCAGCTGTAACGACCTAGGCCATCAAGGACTCCCAAAATATCCTATTTACTCATAGGATTACATCGTCCCATTGTGAAACTCCCCGTCCCGGGGCCGGTACCGAACATTCCTACCTGTGTATAATCTGGGCATTTTGGAGACTTGTGAACCTCGCACCACCACTGAGAGGATCTACAGGAGCACCAGAACTTCCAGAGGAGCACCGCTCTCAGCAGGACTGCAACCACTGCTTCCACAGGACTGCAACCCCTGCTTAATTGGACTGTGGCCTCCGCCCTGACCAACAGGGTGCCAGGCTGCATGCTGACTTTCTGGTTTTAGCTGTTTTTTTCTGTATCAGTGCATTTTTGGTAGTTTTTTCCAATAAATTGTAACTCCGACCTGCAGTCTCTCTTATGATTTTTATGGAGGCTAATTTCTCCGCTAGTTTACTTTCAAACCAGTGCAGGGTAAAAGACATAATTCCTGCCCTAAATTAATAGCCTCATATTCAGAAAGATTATCCACACTACCCCCATATGTACTTGAGTACCTGATAAAAAATGCCAGGGTATTACCACTTTCTAGTCCCAAACTTAGTTCCAGTGGCTGTACTCAAAACTTAGACAGACTTTTCAAGTGAATGAGGGCTTGGAATTTTCTTTAGATGCTTTCAGAATTTTTTTTCTTTGATCGTTAGGATTGGTTGATATTTGATCTTTTTTGATCTTTATTGTTTCCTCCATTGGTTGACACATTTACCAAACACAATGTGTTTGGATTGCACAAGATCTTTTGCTGATGGAGACCTATCATACACACCTTTTACTTTTACATGATGTGGAGGGTGAGTCAGAGCAAGAGCCTGAATAGCCCTCAATTGTCTCTGTCCGTAGAGATGACTTACAGAGCCTATGCCAACTAGCATCCCACACTGATGCACGAGCAGTAGCAGTAGCATTCCATCCTCCACAGGATGTATGGGAAAATTTTCTTGATGACATGGAAAATTATGGCATTACAGAGCAATATTTAATAATATATCTGTATTATATTTCTACATAGAGAGGCACTAAAGCATGAACTGCTCAGTGAATGAGCCACAAACAAGGAAGAATGAATGTTTAATGGAAACATTTTTTAGGAACCTTAAGATATTTTAAAACATAGGCCATAGTGAATGTATATGCCATATTGACTTATTCTTTCATTGAAAACAATTTGCTTGGATTGCATCTGCATACAAAATTTGAAAATGCAAACTGGAACAGATGAAGTAAGTATTGTAATTATGGATTTTTAAAGTATACAGAGTACAAGGTACAAGCAGTCAATACTTGTGCCTGCTGTTCACATATTAATAGTTCAAAAATTGTCCTCCAAAATTTGCACCCATCATGCTATACATTGTGTGCAATTACTGTTTCCTTTACAAGTGCTTTACACCACACAAAATAAACCTGTTTCAATTGAGTCCAAAAATGCACCCCAAAAATAATTACACTGATTTCAGTAAGAAACCAACATAACAAAAACTGCTCCCTGAATAGTAGTAAGTGTACTATAACTCTCTAGCTAATTGTAAAAATAATGGTTTTGCATTTCCCAATGAAAACCAAAATATCAAGTCCTCAGGTGTGCGCTTATGGTCTAATAAAATATTTACTTAGGCTTGTAACAAAAGTTGAACTAATACGTGGATGTAAATTCTGAAAAATACAACTTTGTACCATTCTAAATATTTAATCATTATTGTTTATCCAGAAAGAAATATTGGAAGGCCTTTATCCTTGAGACATCAAGTATCTTCATAAATTCTTGGAGTTCCTAGCAAGACGGACCGTGTACCGGACAGATTCTGTTTCTAATTACAAGAAAATTATCTAGAACTTCAGTCTGGAGAGGCTTAATAAGACCATCCCCTCCTCCCCGGCCCCATTGCATCTGTTTGCTATGATACGTGCTCTGTATGATATGAAGGGGCAGAGACCATGCAGCTGCACAAACTCTTCATCACCTCACACCTGGATGTGGCTCTGCAGTTACAATTACATTAAAATGATTGTTTGATATTAGACTAGTATTTTTTGATTTGCATCAGTAATTCAATCTTGAGATCTTCTCTCCTATATAAGACAGGTAATGGATGAGCCACATATTTGATATATCTATTGTCATTATATAGATGTGGCAGCTGAGTATAGGACAAGTGGCATGCCAAATCCTGTTTTTATATGTTCATATCTTTCAAAATATTAACTTTTTGATTGACATTTGCTAAAATTTTTTCCTACCTTTGGGTTTTGGATTTTTTACAGTTGCTGCTAAACCCAAACTTTTGGTTTCCCAGTGACTGGGACAGGTACACTCCTTCACTTGCAGAACTATTCAAGCTCCTGCTGTCAAGGAAAATTGCTAATGCTTGAAATTTAGTTTCGCTCAGACAAAAACTAAACCAACAGAAACTGTAAAAGCCATGAAGTTTTCCCTTAACAAGCCTAATGAGGTGGCTGCCAAAGTTCTTGTGTAATTTACAGAATCGCACAGTTATTTAGGTCGGAAAAGACCTTTAAGACCATCAAGTCCAAATTTTAACAAAGGCTTGCCCCCAAGTAGCCTGGAAATGCCAAACCCTGACTTCATCAGGGCTGGGATCATTCTCCTTGCATCACTGATATTTCTTCTCCTGCTCAGGCTTTGTTTGTCAGGCAGTTTATCAGCTGAGGTTCGTACTTGCCTCATGCCACATGAAAATTGTGGTTCAAGTATTAATGTGAGTTTAGCTACAGTAGAGAAGGAAAGGAAAACCTGCCTTCTAATCCTCCCAAAGAACATGTTCTCCAGGCAATGAGGCCCCCTATTTTGTCAGATGATTATAAAAGCTGCACGTTGCTGATTTGGCAGTTTCCCCTACTTTCTCTGCTTCCCTTTGCTTCAGAGAAGGATAGTAGACAGTTTGATTTGTTGACTTGGATTCATCCAAGAAGGTGGACATGTACCAAAATGCTCAGATTTTTTATTGGGCAATAGCTATCTACTTGTCTGTGATGATATTCAAGCCCTCCAGGACAAATTTCAGATTTATATATTTTATTGCACTCTCCTTAAATGTTTCCCTACCACCCTTTTCAGATATATAACAAACTGTTTCCTAAATGAACTCCAAGTCAGGACATGAGTCTCCCTCCTTCCTTCATATGCTGTTGGCTTCATGCAAGCAGCACCAGCTCTGTGGTTTTGTGAAATGAACTCATTTATCACTGGATGTGATGGTGATGATAGTACCACCCTTTACTTATATCAGATGCCTCACAGCTGTCTGATGAGATAGATTTCTCGTTCCTCTGGCAAGACTTCATGAAAGGCACAACGCTAAAGATGAAAGGTCAGTTTTATAAAATGGATGAAAACAATGAGTAGAAGATTAAACTTGCTTTCTGGTAAATGTTGCCATTACTTTCCAGTAAATAATGTCATGAATTGATGAACAACATAAGTTTTGAGATAAAGAAGATAGTCATTAAAAGATGGAAAATTAGGCAGCTTTATAAGCTCAAATATGCCTTTAGTTTTCTTTCCACTATGATCTAGTCCTTGAAATATTTACCAGGAGACTAGTAGGTTAACTAGTGAAATCTGCGTACAAATTAGAGCTAAATTCAGTCTACAGCAATAGCACTGTTTAAGCAGCCCTGTTTCTAGATTTACAGGTAAGTGAGATGGTACAAGGCATGCAGCCCCTTCCAAGCAGCACACACAAAAGCCTTTGAGCATCCCCTCACACTGCAGACCCTCCTGAGAGCCATTCTCATTACTTGCATAACAGCCTTTTAAAACAATCATTTCAATTTCTGGTTTCAAGTCAAAAGCATCTCCCATTCTAGCAGATAAGTAAAGAAAGTTTCTTTGCAGAGGTAGAAGGTTTTGTGTGGTTTTGTTTCCAGGGGAAATTACAGCTGGCACGGCTGCTAGGCAGTACAACAAGGAGAACAAGTCTCTTCTGCAGTGGAAAGGAATTCCTTCTAAGAGGAAAGGTTATTTCCGGCCTAAAATAACTCAATTCTGTTATCTTTACAGAAGTAGTGAAGCCAAAATCAGCGGGGAATCTTGCATGAAGAACAGGAGGAAATATAATCTATTCAAGTAAGAAAACATATTTAAAGTAATCATATTTCAAATAACTCCTTAG
Source organism: Atrichornis clamosus (assembly GCA_013400975.1). Lineage (NCBI taxonomy): Eukaryota > Metazoa > Chordata > Aves > Passeriformes > Menuridae > Atrichornis > Atrichornis clamosus. Next base: position 92,076 of record WBMZ01008714.1, read on the forward strand.
CAGTGCTTGAAAAATTCTAGAGAGCATTTGTGACAGTTGCTCATGGTATGAACAAAGAGGTTCTGCAAAGTACTTCTAGCAGGCATAGTGGAGGATTATAAATGTAGCTTTTAAAAACTGAACTTCATAAGCTGAGAAAGGAATTACACCAAGTAGTTGCCAGTGACCTTGAAGAGTCTCAACTCAGTAACCCAGTAATGTTCCTTCCAGTTCTGTCACCACACTTAAAGCCACTTTGCTTGAGTGTGATTTAGCTTCTTTATTTGCTTTCATAAACACTTGTGTCAAAGGTTTCTGTTTTCACAGATAAGTGGGGAATGATTGCTGTGGATGTGAACGTATGCACTCCTGCATACAGGTACTTGCAGAGAGAGCTCTCCGTGCCAGATTGTGCACTCTCCCTTGCACTTTAAAGTTTCAATCACGCAGGCAGAGGACAGAAGAGGGCAGTTGCCTGTTACTTAGGAAGATGGTAGCTTACCCTGGGAAATAAGCCAGCAAATATTCAAATGCTCACAACAACACCTTTCCCATGAGAGATGAAAGTGGCAGTTCAGTAGCATCAGGCTTGCATAATGTCTGTTCTCTCTGGCATATACACGAGTAAAGATTTTGGCAAAGCTGGTCACAGCTGTCTACATGGAAACCAAGAGATATGAAAGCCAATGCCGCCCTCTTGGCCACCCCACTCAGGCCCAAGGTCCTACACACACTCACAGCAGACCCCAGCTCCACAACAAAGTCTTCTTCTCACATCTTTGGATGGTGAACACCAGCCAGCCATCAAAATCTGCTAATGAATAATCCCCGACAGAACAAAGGCGTTGTTCCCCGGGCTAATAGTGCTGGAGAGCCTGCTGAGACTCCCTCTCCTCTCCTATCAGATGGGGCTGCAAATCAGATGAAGATGTTAATCTGACAAACAAATATTTATACAATATCATTGACTGTTGCAACCCAAGGTCACTGTGGAAAAAATAACACAGTGAATTTCTATAAACATTGTTTCTTGTGTCTTCTTCTTTAGAAATTACAGCACATTTACTTTCTGAATTATTTTCAAAGAGGGCAAAGAGTAAACCACAAAAATACACACTTTGCAATTATAATTCATCTCCAGCGTAACCAGGGGAGGTACATTTGCAGATACATTTTCATTCAAACTTGTCTTCTTGAATATTTTCATCTTTTTCCATCTTGCCCAGACAACCAAACACAGATACCAGAAAGATTAATTTCTTCTTTCTGGCTGCAGTAGGGATCTCTGCTAATTGTTTGCCTTGGAATATATAGTGACTTTTCTTCCTTACATGTCTGTTTACTGCCTTATGCTTTATCAGGACATTTTACCCTCAGCCAATACACAGAGGGTTTTACTGCTGGGAGAGCATTCAAAAGCATCTCTTTTTGAATCATCTAGAGATCTATGCCTAGAGCCTTGCTTCCATTTTTCCTTCTGGTATCCACAGCGCATGTGTGTGTGTGAATGTGGCTCAGTTCATTGCCCATACACCATGTAGTGGCCATATGTGCAACAGGACTTGCATCCAGCTCCTCAGCAAACAACCCTGCATTACCTACATAGACTTGACAACTGTCAATTGATTTTCCACACCTTTAATGCAAATAATTTATTTTCAGCAAGTAAGTTCATTCTTACTGTCTGCAGTCCCACTTGTTTACCCTGCACAGATGTTCAAGCTAAAATAACCTTTCAGGACAGATGCAGTAAGACTCAAGAGCAGAGCAGTCTCCTTTTATCAAAGAGTTGATTGAACCTGTGCAATAGACAGCTGGTCTTCTTGCTCCATCAAGATTTACAGACTTGGTTTTTAGCTGTTTCAAAGAGTGAAATCTGATGTAAGTTAGACTTGGCTCATTTGATAAGTGTTACCAAGAGTGGTTGATCATGACTCACTCAGACAGATACCTGAGGATGGCAAAAGTGGTTCCACAAAACTACCTGTCTCTTTTTAGTGTCCAGTTTAGACTACACAGATAACTTCTAGATGGGTAAAAGGAAGTGAGATGATTCCTACTCCACATGACTTGCTCACAGTTGGACAAGAGGTATGCGTGTGTGTGTCAAAGGTGGACATGACACCAGGACAGATCATGTCTGGATTGGATGCTCACTGTGACAAACTGTGTTCTGGTTTGTCAGTCATTCTGCAGAGAGGTGCACCCTTGAGCCCCCTGAGGAAAACATGGGCATTCACCAACACACTGCAAAAAAACAACTTGCAAAGTTGATAAATAGGTGAACTCAGAAAGTCAGGCTTAACCAAGTAAATCTGACTTTTCTTGCTTGCTCTATTCAGACATTTTTAAATACTAAATTCTCCACTTGACGCTTTGTCTCAATTACCCTAAATTGTTAAAACTATAAAGGAAAAGTCACCACCAATCTGGAAACAATAAATCTCAATCCTAGAACACTAATCGGCTTTCCAAACACCCTCCTAAATAGCACTTACTTTGAATTATGGATACTAGTTGCAGCTGTGCTCAAATAGGAATGGCAAACATGGTTTCATCGCACCAGGACGTGACTGCAACTTCACTCACAACTTTATCACTGAACTAAGGGGTGATTTCTAACCTCCATGTTAGCAGAAATCCACCACTGTCAAGCCTTTTTGGAAATGCCATGGAGGCGTAGTCTGCAGCAGTGTTTGACATGAAAATATAGCACGGTTTCCTGGTTGTGGCCATTGCAAAATGTTTCCCCTAACCCAGGCCTGATCTGCTTTGGTTTCCATTCACATTGCCCCTGAAACACTGGAATCTCTTAGTCACCAGTCCAACAGAGTCACACTGCATCTGTTTGAGGGTGCAGCCAGGACATCTGCGAATCGTCAGCTGTGCAGTATGTCTGCAGAACCCTTGACCATGCACAATGTGCCACATACAGGAAAATGTAACATATTCTGAAGACAACCACAGCTATTCATATATATATTCAATTCAAAATATGTCAATGGAAAACAATCAAGACACATTTGGTGTTACTTCTGTTCTTTGATGTCTTGAAACCAGGTTTGAAATAACGTTGTATCCTGAAGCTATTCTTGCTCCACTAAGGGCTGCTTTCTTGTTATGATCATTCAAAAAAAAAAAAAACAAAAAAAAGTGTATATTTCTTAAACAAAAAAAGGGTGAAAATTAAACATTCTTAACAACCTCTCCTTAATTTCTGGATTCTAAATATTGAAAAGCAACAGCACTTTCAGAACTCCAGTGTTTCCATAGCTATCCAAAAGGAAAAAAAAAGACCAAAAAAAAAAAAATCCTGTTCATTTTTGTGTTCTTCTCTGGTGATGCCCAGTTTGGCTCAGTCCAAGGAACTTCCAGCTCAGATTACAACAAGCCCTCTTGCATATCACTGGATTGTTTCTGAACTGTAAACAAGAACCCGAAAATACACTCATGGTGCAGCTGTGCCTGTGGCCAAATTTCAATGTGCTATTACTTTAATTTGACTCTTATAAGCATGAACAGATTTGCATCTTCAGGCAGGAAAGCACCCCATCAGTGGTTTCTTTGCTGTTGATTTGTATGCATGCCTCTGACTCTTGCCATGACTGCTGCAGCCAAAAGGAGAACCAGATCTCCATTTCATTCAGCCTTGCATAAATAAAAATATCATTAAGTGCTATTTAAAATATGTTACATTTAACAAATCAATATGAAATCCCTCACAATTTATTGAACTTGGCAATACTAGTAAGTGTGGTCTATATCCTATAAATCAAGAACATGTTTGCTGGAGGTGTGTGCACTTGAAACCACTTCTAGTCAGAATTCTTATTTCTATTAGGAAGTGTTTTCTTCTGTTTTACTGGATACATGTCTACGGGTGTGACTACAAGATATATTTTAGTCTGACAATGTATTTTCTCTCCTCCCACCAGATGGGAGGTGCTTTTTCCTTGTTGAAAATATCATCTTGTATTGATTATCAATCACAATAAATACATTTTAAGGGCTTGAATTAAAGAGTTCCTTTAATTAAAAAAAGAATTCAGAAGACAGTACAATGGGTACAATTAAATACTGAAAAATGCTTTGCCATTTTACTGTGAAAAGTCTTTGGGTTAAGTTAGTAATGTCATGCTCTTTAAGCCTTACATATAATAAACTGTTATACTGTTTATATATAATATTTTACATTTTCTAATTTAAGATGTATGTTTTAAAGAGCTGTCACAAACAGAGAGCTTTATACATTCCAGATGTGCCGGTAGGTCTAGAGAGGTGTGTTACTCTATGACCCACTGATGTTCCAGATATGTGTGTGGTACGGAACTACTATACAAAAGACTGTGGAAGCCACTGTTTTCTACCAGTGCATAATGCTACAGCTCGTACATACAAATCAAGAAAAGGAGGGAGCATGCAAGTTACAGATTTTTATCCATGTGTTTGGAGTATAGCCTTTCAACACTTTCTCTGAACACCTCCTGAGCCAGCCAGACACAGGTAATGGTGAATCCTCCAGCTTCCGAGTCTCTCAGATGGAGGCATTTGACTAGATCACCCTTTGTTACCTCTGAGCCACCAAAATCCCAAATTAGTCCTGGGGCAGACTTTGCTCTTAAAGGAAGAAATGAAGGCAGACATGACTAGGAAGGCAGCAGGATCTCCTGGGATACAGGTTCCTTTGGTTCAGATCTCAAAACTGAACCAGAGAAGAGTGGATCTGCTGAAATATATCCATTGGTTTCAGCCATCACTGCAGAAGATATTATCATTAACCCGTGCCCATAAATCAGCACAGAGCCAGAGAGGGGCTTCTGCAAATCGTTGTGGTGGGAGATCTGTGTTTTAAACGTAATGTAAAATGCAGGGACTGATTCTCAGTTTCCCTTACTGGAATAACTTGCAGATCATTGGGAAGTGCATTTCTCCCCTGTAACCCTGAGGCTCTGACTCTTGTTGCTCCTGTTGCTCTTGTTGCTGCTGTTGACTCTTCCTTTGTACATCCAGAGGCGAGTTCAAGTTATATGGCCAAACTTACAAATCCAGATGGTAGTCTGTGTTACTGCAGGTAAGTATTTTAGGTATTTTATATATTTTCTCTTACTGTGAAATGGCATTTTACATTCATTGTTAAAACTGTCATGATTCATTTTTCTGAGTTTGCAGGTTTAAAATTAAGCCAGCTATTACACTTGCTTTTGATGCTTTTGCTTTTTTGCACTAAACAGGTTTCACTACCTACCTTGTCCTTTCTGTTATGTATTAACATTCTTACCCCCCTTCTTCACTGATAATGCTGCAAGTGTGGTATGATGAATTGGTTGTCAGGAGGCTGTCATTTGTTTCAGCTTCATATTTCGCAGATGAAAAAATGTTGGAGATGAGATTATATACTCACAAACATATGCCCTTCTCCCTCAGTGCTTCTTTACAGCAAGACTGATTTTGGCTAGCTGACCTCAAGACAGCAGAAACCTCGCATGTGTTTGCATTTAGATTTCTAAAGGTCTTTTTTATTTTTCTGTCCTTGCATTCTCTCCTGTATCTCACTTTCAAACAGTGAAAAATACAAATAAAGTATTTCTAATTGGCCTGATTTACTTTAATAATTATAGCTATATAGAATAATAAAGACCATTAATTATTCTAAAAATATATATTTTTTTCTCACCCCTACTTTTCTTGGACTTGGAAAATATGGTTCCATATCACTTTTGCCACTGTATCACATCCCATATTTGTAGTAAGCATTGCCTCTTTTCAAACAAGTCTTTTTAATTAATACTCTAAGCTCAGATACACAGTCATCCTCTTGAGTCATGTTTTGTCTTTGCAAAAGCATCATGAATATCACCACCGAAGTGTGTTTACTCACCTCATTTATTAATCTTCCCCTGTGCTCATACCACTTCATTTTTGCAGTAGTGGATGTGATTTGGACCCATGACTTAACATAGAAATATTGGAACAAATCATAGTATCAGAAAGAAAAGCGAAGAAAACATTAGACATAGGAATTCATTGCCTTGTGAAAAAGGATAGGGGAAAGGTGGATGGTTTAAATAGTTACTAACTTCTAAAGTGAAGTGAAGTTTTACTGAGGAAAATGTTGGGTCCAGGAAATGCACCCACAGTGAAATATGTGGATGTATGGAAGGAATTGATATTCTTCCCAGATAAAGTTTCCTGATATTCATGACCATATTTTTAGCATTAAATGATTATTCCGTACAGATTTGGGACAAAAATCTAGGAATTTTATTACACCAACGTATGTATTTAAGAGGCATCCTGACCTTAGACCAGAATTAAGGGGCTCCTTTGACATGTTTCTGTGCACTTGGGGGCAGGAAGAACACCTTGGATGCTTTCCCTTGGAAACAGGCCATCACCCAGCCACAAACACTCCCAGCTCCTCTTCCAGGAGCTCCTTGCTGAAACGTACTTTGTGCTATACTAGATAAGAGCAAGAATTTCAGGAATTTTTTTCAAATGATTGAAGAAGTTGCATCATTGCTAATACATCATCTCTAACACAGTGCTCCCTGTCAAGGAAAAACCCACACAATCACATAAAGGCAACAAGCAGAGCAGCAGACATGAGCAAACCCAAAATTCCTGAATGCCTGCTTTAGACTGCTACTGTTGCATGCAACACAGACTCTACATGAAAGGCCCTATACACTGATCCATACATTATTTAGACATTTAAGCTGCTTACCCACAAATCTTCAAGCCTAGGCAGTGAGGAACAAACTGCCTGGGGAGAAGAGAAACCACAGGCACCAAGGCCAGACCCTTAGCTCTCACCACAGTGTGCTCAATTTACAGATAGAAAGGGAACCTGGGAAACCTGTTGAATGTTTATTTACATATAAGTGGGAAATTATATAGACTTACTTAATAGAAAAGTGTTCTAAGAAATAAATGGATTTCCAGAGCTTGTATGTGGTGCTATATGTTTAATAACCATTGTCATACATCTGAATTCTTCAAAGCCATTGAGGGTAAAAATGGTCTGGTGGCCTGGGGCAGCATTTAGAGGGTTCATCCAACAAGTGGGAGCTCAAGATTTAATTTCATCTGTAGCTAGAGAATGCTAAGGTTCAGACCTCATCCTTCATGCAGAGGAGGCTGGGTCATGGGATGGCAAGCCTGCACCATCTCACATGCCAGGGCCATGCTGCTGGTCAGGAGGGGACTTGTCCATCTGCTGCAGAGAGAGCAAGTGACAGCAACTCCTTGGCCTTGTCTACTGGGCTTTTGGCCCTGGAGTCCTCTGCTTCCAGTGGAAATGCCATACTGGAGGTGTTTGTGCAGAGCAATAGTGAGAAACAAGTTTGGCAGAAGAGCTAAGGGGATCAAGGTCAGTCAGACCAGCACAAGTGCCCTATGCAATGCCCAGGGAAGCACTCTCTGCCCAGTGTCGCAACTCCCACAGGAATCAGTTGGAAAGCCCACAAAAACCTGTGTGCACTCAGAGGTCTCTGCCCTCCTGCGTAGAGTCAGAAGCCTGGAAAGTCCTTTCACATGGGATGCACTCCAGTCCAAAGCTCCAGCACAGGAAGAAATACCTACCTTTGCCATCCTGATGGATTTTGGTTTGGCATATCCTTACATTTCCCCCATGAAGGGGCATTCTGTAGCTGTCCCAAATAATCTGTTACAAACTTTCATTGCCTTGCTGACAGAAATATTTTGTTCTTTCTAACCAAAATTTTTCTTACTGCAATTTAAGTCCATTTCTTCTTGTCCTAAACGCAACAGATAGAGGAAGTTATTCCCTTGTGGTCAACAGAAGGCTTTTTTGTCTTGAATATTTGCTGGCATATTTTTAGTCTCATGTTTTCCTCCTTCCCATTAAGTAACTCCAACTTACTGAGTCTTTTCCATGACCTGTTCTCCAGACCTGATCATTCCCTGTATAAATAGCTTTTGATTGGTTCACACCTGCCCCAAAGCATGGCAACACAATGGGAGGCAGCAGTCCAGCAGAGGCTTTGCTGAAGCTGAGAGGAGCAGGAAGAAGTCTTAATCTGGTAGAAATTCTGGCAAAGGCAGTCCAGCAATGGTGGTCACCATTTGTGACAACTTGCTCAGTGTGTGGCTGACCAGCAGGAAGCCTGCAATCCACTACAGACAAAGGTCCATCACTGCAGGTGGACACAAGCCTGTTGTTCCCCAGAGGCACTTCAGCAGTAAGTTGGTCTTACCTCACAAAAGCATCTTATAATGCTACTGTTTTACATGCTTCATAGCATCCTGCTTTTTTCAGATTAAATCTCCAATCCTGGAATGCCAGTCCTGTCCTCCAGTGTACATGAAGTGAGTCCATGTCATGACCACAACAGCTTATTTAAAAAGCATTTGAGCACAGCTCAACCTTCCTTATGCATGTCAGCAGGGAGGAGACCACAGACCACATGCTGCAATTGTTCTGATGTGCTTGCTTGGGTCCAAGAGATGGAGGCTCTCCCACTCTCCAGGAGCACCTTGTTGGAGCCAGGGTGCTGGTATATCAGCCTCCCACCCAGGAAGTGCAAGCAAAACCCCAGTTCAAAGGTCGGCTAGCCCTGATTCACTGTCTGCTTAATGTAAAATCCTCTTTAAGAAAAAGTGTATGTTTTTGCCTTTTCATGTTTCCACTACAAACATTAGGTTATGGGAATTCAAGTCAGGAAAAGAAGGATTAAAAATTTCCTCACTTTGGTCTCTGCAATCAGAGTATTCAGTATGACCAACAGCTACTGGAAAAAAAAGCCAAAATGGGCCTGAAGCAGAGTAGGAACAGCTCTGCTTTGTATGGTGGGTGTAAGGCAGCAGGATCTTCTCAAACTTCTCAAAAACCCCACAGAATTCACCTTATCTCTGAAGTTGAAAGGCTCCAGGCTATGCAGTAACATAACATGTATTTAGTAATTTCATGATAAAAGTGTTAGCTTAAATATTTCTAGCATTTTCTTTTTGCCTCTTACTTGTCTTGTTAGATTATTTGAAAAGAGTGGTGAAGCTGTTACCTAAGATTTACACTATGTGACTGCAATTAATTAAGGTTCTTTGTCTAAGCTGTAGAGTATCTCTAAAAATTCAGCTCTTCAAAATTTTTGTCCAGCATTCCAAACCTTCAAGCTAGACATACTTCAAAGCAGGACTAGGAGAAATTGTTGAGGGTTGACCAGGAACACCCAGTCAATATTTTCTGTTGTGTGAATCATGCTGTTGGGCAACAAAATATTCTGAATCTCAAATTTGGAATTTTTTTCATAACACAAGACAGAAGTAATTGTTTGCCTCTTCTTATGACTATTTTGAAGATCAGAACTAACACAAGTGAGGGACCTGGTAATTAGGAGCAGAGTCTTTCTCAGATTGTCTCTTTTTTACGAAATTGCAGAATCACAGAATTGCTGAGTTGGAAGGGACACACAAGGATCACGAAGTCCAACTTCTGGCCCTGCACAGGATTATCCTCAAGAGTTACACCAAGTGCCCAAGTATCCAAATGTTTTTATTTCCTAGACAAAAATTACCTAAACCCTTTACTTTTGCACTTATAAGTTCAACAACAAAAATTATTTTTGCACTCTTTCCATTTTGCTCCAGTTGGTTATTGCCTGTTATTCCAGAACATAAAACTAACCTTTCATAAGATTTCACCACTTCATTTCTGTACCTCACAATACCAAAATGTTTTTAATTTCTGCTCTGTGATGTAATGACTTTCAAGTACTTCTTCAAGAAATTACTGAAATTATTTCACAATTTTATTAAGAAAAGTAGTTAGGGAGAATAGAGAAATGACTAAGCATTCCAGTTGATTAGGTTACAGACTAAAATAATCCCTTTTATCCCCAAATAAAATTACATACTTAATTACCAAGAAATATAGTTTTAGCATAACATCAGAGTTTGCATTCATAAAGAAATATTATAAATATATAGTTCTGATTCTAGCCCTACTGCAGCACACACAGGGACTCAAATGTTCATGTAGATAACGAAAATTAGAAAATATTAGTGGTTTTTTTAACATTTGTGGTTACATGAGTCTGTGCAGCCAGGTATTGCCAGCAATATTTTGGCAGAGGTGGTTCTGATACTCTCTTTCCACTTAACTCACTAGAACTTACTGGTGCATATGACATCCTCTAGGTCTTGCCCTAACCTGGTGCATTGCTTCCTTCCAGACAGTCGTACAATGTTTGTGTTTTCTGTGCACTGCTTTCCAAGGTGCATATCCTGGGACTACTGACATTAGCCTGCTTCATAAAGCCCTTCCGTCTGAAGAGCTATAGATTATCTCATTACTTTAAAGGACATGAAGATTATTGAAAGGACAAAATCCCTAAAAATTATCTACCAGGTTGTTGCATTTCTGCACTGAATCTGTGAGCCTGCAGGTTTACAGCTACCATGGCTGAGATTTGGTTTAGAATTCAGGCTGGATTTTGGCCCTCCATACTGCAGACTTCAGACATGTGTGCAGTCATATGCAACCCCTCTTATATCTCCTATAGTAAATCCTGTAGCTGTATTATTATAACCATACATAGCTACATAAAATATCTGGAATCCAACCAGCAGCCAGATTTGAAGGATCATCCATAAAAGTTTCACATAGCTAAAGAAAGCAGTCAACCCACTCTTAATAAATTTAACATTTTCACAGATTCTCTGGTCAGCTTCACGGTGTAAGGTACTCTTTAAAGAGACATATACATTTATATATATGTACGCAGGTCACCTGGAAAACATCCAAACTCTTCCTTAAACCAGTCAGACACAGATTTCTAGACATACTAAGCAAGATCTGTAGTAATGATATTACTCACAGCACTGAAGATTTATTTGGTGTAGCGGTGAGTTCAGCAGAATTTCAGACCTGCAATTATGTCATAAGATAAGCATGTCAGAGGCTATGGGTATGTCAGGTAATTTGACTTGTACACCTATCTTTGTTCTGGCATCTGCCCACTTGTGATATACACAAATGATATCGCTGAGGGAGTACTGAAGATCTGACTGTTACTGGTACTTGTTAAAGTGAGACATAAAATGGTAAATATTAAGAATCTATCTGCTTGGTTTAGAGAAGTCAGGCGATGTATTTCTGGCAGAATGAAGCACCAGCCAATGTGGTACATGACATTTGTACCTGATACATGATTAAATGCCAACATGTAAGACAAAACACTACAGATCTGCTAACAGTGGTAGGAGAAAATACTCATTATGAATAATTGCTCTGAGAAAGAACATGCCACATTTTTTGAGCAAGGACTTGCCTCAAAGAATTGTCTCAGGTAGCCTGCTGTGGGCCTCAATGTGGAGGAGGAAAATAAGGAAACAGAAACATAAAAGACATAGAATTAAGTGTGATGTTGAAAGTTATCACTCATCTGGGCTGAACAATATTGCAAGAAGTCTTGCAAAAGGAGGAAATTTGAGGTTTTATGCAATACAAACCTTCATATGAGCCAAACAGCATTACTTTTCTACTAAATGCAACACTAAACTCTCAGGTCCTAGAGGAGGTGAGAAGTGGCTTGGTAGACTCCAAATATCAGAGTGTTCTGGGTTTGACTGTAATGACTGTAATGACACTAGGTATCCCTGTTGTCTGCTTCTTGCCAAACTGGAATCTTGTACCTTTAAGATCCCAGAGAGTTTCAGCCTAAAGAATGTAAACAACGACACATGTAGTATGCCAATAGGGGTTTTTGGTTTGTGGGGGCTCAATGGGGCAGTTGGAGGTAGCTGCTGTGTACCCCAACCTGTCCCGAGAGAAAGACAGATCGGGTGCAGTTTCGCCTGCTAGCTCGCCCCTCTTTCTGCCGTGCGCGGCTGGTCGGCGCTGGTGGCACGCACCCCACACCCTATGGCGGATAGCTCAAATCACCAGAGACAAAGAGTCAGGAGGGCCCTCTGCTCACCGAGTTCCACGGAGAGATGGGTGATTCCTGGAAGCATGGACGGGCGAAGAGGACGAGGCACGTGGGGACCCTGCTTTTATGGCGGGGTCTGACGGCACAGGGGCGGTACAAAGCCGGAGCCGGGGAAGGGAGCCAGTAAGCAGAGGGAAGGGGCAGGGCAGAGGACCGGGGCAGGAAGCAGCCACACAGGCTGCTGGGAGAGGTAGTTTTAATCTTATCTGGGGGGCTGGGGGGTAAGGTTACATTCCAAACGCAAGGATTTGTGGGAGAGGCCTTTCCTTTAAATAGATATATTTTTCAAATGCCTGAGTTTTTCCACCAGCCGGTCTCAGCCACTTTCCCTGGTTCACCGGCTGGTGGAGTGACCTCAACAGACACACACTCTCCTGGAACTTGGACAGTTGTTTTCTTCTCTCTCTCGCTCACTCTCTCGGCTTTGCAAAGGGCAGAGAGGGTGTGAGGGTTTTTTTCCCGCCTTTTTTTCGATTTTTGGCCAGTTGTTTTTGGCTCTGTTTCTCAAGGGATAGAAATGGAGAGCGAATTTTTTTGTTTTGCTTCTTTTTGTTGTTTTTATTTTTTAGCTAGCTGAGACAAGGAGGTTTTCCTTGTTTTTTTTTATTTTTCCTGGAACTGTTTCAACTGAGCTCCGATTCACAATACCAGATCACATCCTCAGAACCCCCGGGGGTTTCCCCGTGCCATAGGCTGGCAGAAGGGGACATGGAGAGGACTACTGAGCTTACCCAGGTTTTGCTTTCTGTCATGAGAGGTTTGTAATCATACATTTTTCATCTACCTCTGCCTGCAAGCACTTGGGGTGTGTGTGTGTGTTTTGTAAATAAACAGGTTTTATTCACTTTCCTCTGAGAGATTGCTCTCGGAACCTGGTAGGGGAGGGGCTATTCCTCCTGCGTTTGTCTCAAACTGGCACACAGAGGAATTGACATAATGAAAATTTTTGGTCAGCTCTTTTAATAGTCATCCGTATTTCTGAAATCTTTTGGTTCAGTTTCTCACTATGTTTCATTGAGCCAATTGGAGCAAGATACTGTTTCTTAAGGGCACTATTAGGAGGGCATCAATAATGTTATAATGCTTTTAAAGTTTAACAATAATTCATAGATGACAATTTCCTAATTGGAAAATTAGGTACAGGGGGACCATCACTGCCCTGGTTCTGCTGGCCACACTATTCCTGAGACAGGCCAGGATGCCATTGGCTTGTTGGCCACCTGGGCACACACTGGTTCATGTTCAGCCACCTGGCAACCAACACCCCCAGATCCTTTTCCTACTGACCGCATTCCAGACACTCTTCCCCAAGCCTAGGATTGTTGTGAACCAAGTGCAGGACCTAGCACTCAGCCTTACTGAACCTCTTGCTGTTGTTCTCAGCCCATCAATCCACTCTGTGAAGAACCCTCTGCAGAGCCTTCCCACTCTCCATCGGATCAACACTCCCATCCAACTTGGTGTTGGCTGCAAACTGACTGAAAGTCTCCTTGACCAAGGAGAACAGCTTGAAAGAGTAAACACAGGAGGTAATTTGATTAGCGCCTAGAAGATATGCCTTGTTCATGCTGGAGGGTATCTTTCAAAGTTATTAACTTAAAATAATTTTGGCTGTATTTGCTCTGAAGGGTTGTTGGAGGTTATTCACAACAGGACCACATGTCAATGATTCTTGCCTGTTACACAGAAATAAGTTTCAAGTGACCTTTTTTTTAGATGAAGTGGGCAATCCAAGAGTTTTTGAGGATGGTTTCTGAAAGCAGGGTCTGAAAAGCTGAAGTAATTACTAATTGTAGGGTGTTCACAAAGCTACTTCAGCTGTGCAGTCTGAAGTGGTCAGAGTGATTTACTGGATTGCTAGGGCTGCCCTAGGTTAAGGGTAGGGAATTAAGATAGGATTTGTGACACCAAGCACCAAAGAGATACTTTTACCGCAAAAGTCCTCAGCCTCTGCAAAGTCTCTGCCGACTGAGGTCAGTTGGGATCATTAGCATGTCCTTTAGATGAGGGTGAGTGCAGGCATTTTTGCCTACAGATATAGGGTCACTGCTTTACCTCTCCCCTCTACATGTAGGCTCTTGCAGCTGTCAATGACCAGTGCCAGGAGCAAGCACTAACATGCTCAGCCTAAGTCTTCTGGGTAGAAGGAAGAAGAAAACTCTAATAATCTAGAAAATTTGAAACCAAACAAGGATACTTGGATTGAGTCTATGTGCTAAGCAGGAGTTCAACTCATTTTTGCTGGAGAAACCTTGGGTGTCCAGATCCCTTGCTGGGTATACAACCCAGTCTTTTTGTGCCTAGATATACTGATCCTTTTTCCTTTATGTGATTTGTTGAATGAAACTGCTCCGTATTTGCAATGGTTTCACTGCCCACAGCCATATCCACAAAAACTTCTGAAGCCAAATGTTAACAGGCTTTTACCACAAGTAGTGGTGCATTTTGATTTTCTATCCCTTCAAATATTTTTGGCTGCTATTCACAAAGTCCTTTATTACTATTTACAGTGATCACACAGTGCTTCATAGTATAGATAAACAGGCTTGGATCAGGAAAAGCAGACACCAATTAAAAAAAACCCAAGCAGTTCTGGAAAAAGCCAGAGACTGAAGTTCCTTTGCATAAACTATTCCTTCAGTATTTATGAATAACAAATACATTCACTGAAACAAGGTTGTGAATGACTCATGTTCAGAAAAAGGACATTGGACATTCATTGGACAATCTGTTCATAACAAATAATTTAAACAGTTCTAAAAATATTTGTGAGGTTTTTCTTTATGGGGGGAAAAACGTGTCTCACCAAAATTAACTTGTTGAAAGTCAAAAAAAGTCCAAGGACTGGCTTGTAACCCTGCAGTCTAGTCCAAATAAGGACAGTATGTAGTTGCACTACCCCGGGAGCAGGAGCAGAGTGCTGACCAGACTGTGCCTGACAATACGATACTTCCCCTCTGAAGCGTGGGAGAGAGAAACCGCTTGGCTGGTGTATTGCAGCTCCCTGCCTGTCCCGGTGCTGGCTGCAGAAGCATAGGGATGAAGCCAGCCGGGTCTGCCATCCCCCTGACACTGACAAGCTCCAGCAACACAAGTCACTTGCCTGGGGAGCCAAGCAGCACCTAACACTTTTATCCTGCACAGTGCAAACATACAAGAAATCTTCACTTAGTCCAAGTTTTCAAAACTAATTTTCCAAATCTTGGGCAACAGGTAGGTTTTGAATATTAGCATAGTTAAAAATAAAAAGAAGAAATGGGTGAATATCTCACGCTTTTTCTTGTGTTCTGCAGGTTCTGTTTGCCCCAATCTGCTGCTGAACTGTTCTCTTTGACAGTTCCTGCCTCTCCATCCCTTTAATGCTTTCTGATTTACTGAGATTGATCTGATGTGTGGGACAGCACTAAATACATTCCTGAAATCCAAAGAAATTATATCTGTCCAGCTAGGTTAATGTATCTCCAAGAATCAAAATATACTTCTCAGACATGAGCTATTTTTTAAAATCATTTCATGCTGAGTGACCTTTAATAAATCAGAGCTAAACAAAGTCCTTATAGGTCAATGCATGTATTTCCTCCCCTTAATGTGCTCCAGTTTATAGGTATGTAGAAAAGTGCTGTAATTTTTCAGCCTCATGCAAACATCCCCTAATGCAATGAGAATTGTTGCTGTTCTGGCTGGGAGCCTGCATGCATAAATTCTTATGAGTAAGAGCTCTTCCTACAAAAATGTTGCTCCCTTGTATGACAAGGGTTAGGTAGACTCAGCCTTACACTGCTAGGACTGTCTTCTGTTCTCTCCCAGAACAGAAACCCTGAGAATAAGGTGCCACCATTCAGGCAGAACATGGGAAAATGAGCTGGGTGTATACAATGAGCATCCACCATTCTTTATGATATCTATAGGAAAATGGCTTGTGAGCCAAGAATAGAACCAAAGAACAAGGAAGTCAGTGGATGCAATGACTGATGAGATTGAAGCCATTCATGGTGAGAAGTTTGGTTTTAGTGTGGAAATAGATGAAGAAGGCATTAAACTGCCTATTTCAAAGGAGAAACTATATACCAGAATGAACTCCCAAATCTAACTCCATAGACTATTTAGGAGTGTGGAGGAAAATGAGGCAGGGAAATGGTCAGTGTGGATTAGCTGAGTTTTGCTTGTTTGTTAGGCTACTGAAGGAGTGATTGGCCTGTGATTCTTTCAAAAATCTTCCAAAGTTTGTGTGGGTATTTGCTGTACAGATGAGTATAGATTGATTCCCAAAATAAAAAAACCTTGATTGTATGAGAATAAAACAACAGGCTTTATCAGCTTGTTTAAGAAATTGCATTTGACTGGGCAGGAGATGGGCAGAGTGGCTGGGTGTCTTGGCCGCAGTGTGTGCAGGCTCACAATGTGTCATGTGAAGTCAATCTCAGTGTAAATGAAATCCAAAGTCCTGCTTACGAAAGGTGTCATAGAGAGTCTGGGCTCTCTGAGGGTTTGAAAGAGAGCCTGAGTTTGCTTTACAGATGACAGACAGAAAGTCTCTTGAGCACTTGCATACCAAGGATTCTGTTGCTCCAACAGCACACAGGCTGTGCACAAATTGCCTTCTCTCAGGGCCTGCCGCCTGGAGTCAGGACTTAATCCACACCCACCACTTACAATGCCACTGGCACCCAGAGTACTGCTATTGCTCCTCATCGTCCTAGCAGAGCATACAATGATTTGTTGCAAGTTTATAGAAGTGCAATGATTCCCTTGTCTTATCAGGATCAAAAGATATAAAGCCTTAAGTTGGGCAGGATGAGAATGATTCAGGTAGGGCACTGGAAGAAGAAAGCCAGGAGCTCACTGCTCATCCCTAGCCCTGTGCCCCAGTGCGGCACATTTATGTCCTAGAGCAAACAGAATACAAATTCCCAGCATATTAGTTACAACAGAACTTGCACAGTTAAGTTAGATGTAAATAAAAAGCAACTCATCAGTGGTGAGAAGCAGCTGAATGCTTTCAACTGTACGGTCTAAATACAGCTTCAATCTTTCAGTTAGTCCATGAGGAGGGACTTCTTGCCCATACAGAGCATATTTCAGGATTGAGGCCAACACTAGCAAAATTCTTCTGAAACACTGAAGACATGAGTGATTTTTGTAACATAATATTTATACCAGAGCAAGCCACCATATATCTTGTTTCTACCACATTCTAGAAAAATCACTTCTCAAGGTATATGCTTTTTATGCTATAATAATTGTACCTCCAAATGGAGGACTTCAAAGGGCATTGGACATGGTCTGGCTGATAAGCCAGACCCCCAACTACAATATCCTTGTACCTGTTGCTGGTCTCTCTTCTGGACTAGTGCAATTTGGAAGAGGAGGATAAAAAGCAAAACTTGGCATTTACGAAGGAAAGAAGGAAACCATCTGTGACAGGGCTTTTTTTTTGAGCATTGACTGTTTGAGTGCTGCTCAGAGGTTTCTAATGCCAGAAGTGGTCCCAGCAGAAATAGATTAGTGGGCAGAGAACAAGTGAGGAGGTCAAAAGGTGAAAAATAAATGCAATTTATCACATGCCTGTGCTGTTTGTCACCAGGTCAGAGAAATTAAGGAAACCACATGGATATCATCACTTTGCCTTGGAGTAGGATGACCCTATATACATATAATCTGAGCTACCTCTCTGGGTTAGCTTGCTAAACTTTTGTAAAGGGATGGTGAACTAGACCCAACTAGTTTGCTTCATCTGGCAGGCTCCTGTTTGGGGAGTAAACATATGTCAATAGCTTTAACGTGAGCAACCTTTACAGTAAAGGGCTGGAGAGGACATTTCATACCCAGACTGGGAATTTTCCATGCCAGTTTTGCAATTCAGAAAACATACATATCACACAGGCACATATGCAGTAAGCTCAAACGATTAGCATTGGAAATGACAATTTGTAAGCCAAGTTTTAGCTTTATGTGATTTGAAACAGCTGAGTGATAAATTAAAATAAAAACAAATGCCAGCAGCTCCTTAGCGCTAATGGGATTGGTGGGTGCTCCTGTCATGAGAGCTTGGTGAATACATATTGTTATAATTGGCTGGGTGGAGGTGATAGAACAAATGTGACTCTTCCAAGGCAGTGTTGGCACTGACAATAATTGTTAACAGATTTAGTTTCCTATTCACCTCCTTTTTCTCCTATAGCTCCTTCTTATCAGCAGATTTTATTTTTGAGTTATTAGAAATCGCATCCCTCTTTTATTGAGTCTTCTGGATTGCCAGCCAGCCGCTAATTGTTTCCAGCTCTGACGGTTCAAAATTACTGGTATCCTTCTAGACACTTTAAGCATTCATATATCTTCCCCCTATCCTTCCAACCCCTTTTGACTTTCTTTGGCTTGGGATTTTCTCAGAGGAGCTATCAGCTTAGTTAACCCTACTTGTTCTAGCCAAACTCTGCTCTCATTCCTATGGCAAAGCAGTAGTCAAGAACTGTTGATAAATGTAAACCCTTATCTAACTCAGCCCCAGTATGACCACTCCAAGTCCAAATACCCTGGATTTGAACACCTAGTTGATGTGCTGTCCAGGTGTACCTATATAGCTATCTAGACACACACATACATGCACACACATATACAAAGTGAGTGTGGGTGCTTATATATAACTATACATAAACATAGAAATACTGCATAAATATAATATATGCATACCTATATTTATAAATCAAAGCACATGCTTGTATTTAAGGTCTGGCTTGCTACTCCCTTTTGATTGCTACTCCCACTGTGCAGCATGGTTCCTGGAGTAGAATGATTGTCATAGCACTGATACTGTCAGAGTCACCCAAGAGCCACAGATCAGCAAGTCACCATAGATCAGCGGAGTGGCAGGAGTTGCTGACAGGCTCATGGATAACCCAGGGCAAGGGGAAGGAGAAGTGACTTCTTACAAGAGCTCTCTGAGTGTTAGCAAAGATAACTTCAACTACACTGCATTAGCTGGGCACTGGAAATGTGCAGACAAGCTGCTGCTGGGGTACTGCTGCCTCCAATCACTTGTCAAGAAGCAGGAACTGGTACATGAGCCTGTGCTCTGCCCTGCTGACAAGGCCCCTCTCCTGCTTCTCTGCACAGCATCTGTCAGTGCATCCCTCTGCCCTCTCCTGCCTTGGGTGGCCAGCTCGGCTGCCCTTCATCCCCCTGGCACTGGCAGAGTGCAGAGGGCTGCCAAAGGAGAGCTCTCCCACTGCACTCGTGAGAGCAAAAGGACTTCAGCACTGCTGTGCTTCAAGGCGAGCGGACCCCTGGGGCAGGGGACCTGCAGGTTGGCTGCTCTGTTGTAGGGAGGAAAGCAGTAAAGCCCAGACACTAACACCAAAGTGCCATTTACGTTCACGAGGTTATGGAGCCATTTCCTTTTCTGTTCACATCAATTTTCATTGCTGCTTATTCATCTCGAAGACCTGTGGGGAACAAAAAGCAAAATACCAGTTTTGCCCTCTTCAGAAATCCTGCTGACTGCACTAGTCCTGAGCAGGTCCCAAATACCATGCTTTAATTTTTATGGATCAGAAATGGTCTCAGAATAAAAAAAATCCCCTTCCCCCTCCACACTTGCTCCCAGCTCCCTGGAGCCACATGCACATTTGGAGAGGTGCAGATGGGGAAGTCTTCCCACAGTGCTGCCCTTGCACATGCACTGCTTGGTTCCCTGGAAAGCCCCATTACAACCTTGCCAAGTCTTTGTCCTGGGAAGCACACACTGACATTATACTGACATTATTCCCTGAGCTTCCCACCCAACCTGGAGATATCCTGGAAGCATGGCCAGGCAGCTACCAGCACTGCAAGCCTAGCCTGCTGCAGACTGGAATTTTCCAGGCTCTCAGCATTGTTCAGCCTCTCAAGAGCCCAGCATTACTCTCCCAAGTCACTGAGAGGTCCAGATCAATATATTCTTGCAGAAACTAATAGAAATTTTCCTAGGCACAATTCTTTTCTATCAAAAATGCAATGCTCTGAGCTGTCCACAGAGCAGGGCTCTTTTAAAAATGCATAACTCATAAATGAATCAATATAGGAGAAATATAAATCAATACAAGGGCACTTGAGGACATTCCTTTCCCTGTTGCATGGTTGCTTCCTCTCCAGACCTTGCCAAAACTACCCCATTGCTACACTGAATGCTGCTAATGGCAGCTGTTAAACATGTGGTTCAATTTTAGGGATCAGTCCCAGGCATGAAAATTAATTTTTGCTTGGGTTAAATGCAAGTAGCAATTAAGTGCCTCTTTGCATAGTGAGAACAGAAGTAGTTGGAAGCTGCTGCCCAGAGCAAGATCCTGCCTGAGAAGAGCAGTAGTCCTCAAGGTTCATCCCTGACCACAGGCACAAAAGGGAAGAATGGACTGGTTGCAGCTGTGTGCATTAGTGAAGCAAAGACTTGAAAATGGGCATGGTTTGGGGGAGAAAACCAGACTCTTTTCAGGCCTGATATTCATTGATAAAATAAAATTGTTGAGGATGCAAAACAAAGCCTGGTCTGTCTTAATGTAATAATGTCTTGTCCTATTTAGAACTGTTCTCCAAAAATACACAATATAGGATTTTTTTTTTTAATAAGCTGAATTTAATAAAAAGGAAGAAGAAAGAAGCTTAAATATCTAGAACAGCCATGTTGGGGTTTTTTCCATAGGCCCCTTCCAGTCTTATGCTTTTTGGTTTGATTTTAAGTTTACTGCAGGAAGCACACTTGGGTTCTACAGAGTGGCAGTCAGCATCCTGGGATGATGTAGATGAGAAGTATATTTATGATTAAATGAGTTAGAAACCTACTCAATGCATGCCATCAGGCTTTGAAAATCACCCTTCTGCTGCATATATGCAGAATTGTGACTCCAGTATTAAGTGACAGCTAGTGCCCCTCTGTGTGTTTTGAAGATAAAATAAAAAACCTGTTCCCTCCAGGGAAACCAAATCCTCTAAGCAAGCCTGGATATATTGTCCTTGTCCCAGCTGTTACGTTAGCGTAGTTTTCCAGTTCAGCAAAACCTTTAGTTTTTCAGAGCTCTGAAAGTCTACAGCAGAGTAAGTATGTAGCCAAGGAACTGCAGTTCTATTTCCAAATCCACAGGCTCACCCTTACAGTTGCACCCAATCTTGAATTCTTGTTCTGTTTCTGTGGGAGAACCAGAATTCTTGAGTTGTGCCTCATCCAAAAGAGAATTTTTGGCATTTTCTTTGCCTACAATTTTCTAGAAATGTCAAGGTATCACTCACATGTTGGTTCTTGACAGATAAAGTGGAATGCTACAATAGAAAAACAAAAAGAAAGAAAAAGTCTGAGTGTTGCATAAGATCCTTCTTCTCAAATTGAGCAGGGGAAATCGTTACCCTTTTGAATCACAGTGATGCTGTTGGCTGGGTCATTGAAAAGATCTGTTGACTGAGAAAGCACACTTAAAAATTCCTCTTTCTCTAGCTATCGGGATACCAGTGGGAGTTCACCAGGTCCGTAGATCTGCTGTATAAAGTGTGAATGGCCATATCTCACCATGGAGTCAAGAGTTGAGCTGTTATGAGCACAACATAAATAAGATCAAAATTAGAGTTGACTTGTGAGGGGAGATATAGTGGCTGTGGGTAAAAGCAGTGTGGTGGGTTTAAGTTTCTTGGTGAACTTTCTTCCCATTTGGTTACCAGGGAGATGCTGGGAGAAGAAGGGTGTAGCCCTCCTGTGTGAATGGTGAGTGATTAAGACACAAAGGAGGGGCTGATCGCCCTGGCCAGGCCATCAAAATGGCTTCGGAAACACAAAGGGGGCAGGGGAATGGTGGGGGGTTTTGGAGAGCTTCCTTAGTGAGGAAGGAGCCTCTTGGACTCTCTCTCGCTGCTCGACTTCGAGTGGACACGGGTGCTTGGAAGTCCAGCTGTCCGCGGACTGAGGTTTTCAACCACCACCAGCACCTCCTGCACCACTGGCTGCTTGTCGCCAGCCAGGAGGGTCACCCCCATCTGCGTGGGGGCTCCAGGAGGAGCCGAGTCTCCCAACCTCTCTCTCCCTCCAGAGACAGCCAACTGCCTGCCGCCTTGGCTGAAGACCCGGCTCGCTGCTACCACCACATGGGACACGTGAGAACCCAGAGAAAAAACTGAAATCATTTCCCTTCCACCTTGTTCCTGCCTTCCCTCCCTCTTCACGGCAAGCATTGTCCCGCAAGGAATGTCGAGCTCGCACTGCAGCGCCCCCTGCAGCCACTGGGGAACTATCGCAGGGCCTCTTCCCCACTTGCCTCACCAGCTCCCCGTCCCCTGCAGCCGTGAGTGCGGTACTGCAGCCTCCCTGCCTCACCCGCGCCCCCTGCAGCTGTGAGGGAGGTACTGCAGCCTCCTGCCTCCCCCGCGCCCCCCGCAGCTGTGAGTGAGGTACTGCAGCCTCCTGCCTCCCCCGCGCCCCCCGCAGCTGTGAGTGAGGTACTGCAGCCTCCTGCCTCCCCCGCGCCCCCCGCAGCTGTGAGTGAGGTACTGCAGCCTCCTGCCTCCCCCGCGCCCCCCGCAGCTGTGAGTGAGGTACTGCAGCCTCCTGCCTCCCCCGCGCCCCCCGCAGCTGTGAGTGAGGTACTGCAGCCTCCTGCCTCCCCCGCGCCCCCCGCAGCTGTGAGTGAGGTACTGCAGCCTCCTGCCTCCCCCGCGCCCCCCGCAGCTGTGAGTGAGGTACTGCAGCCTCCTGCCTCCCCCGCGCCCCCCGCAGCTGTGAGTGAGGTACTGCAGCCTCCTGCCTCCCCCGCGCCCCCCGCAGCTGTGAGTGAGGTACTGCAGCCTCCTGCCTCCCCCGCGCCCCCCGCAGCTGTGAGTGAGGTACTGCAGCCTCCTGCCTCCCCCGCGCCCCCCGCAGCTGTGAGTGAGGTACTGCAGCCTCCTGCCTCCCCCGCGCCCCCCGCAGCTGTGAGTGAGGTACTGCAGCCTCCTGCCTCACCAGCGCCCCCTGCCGAGTGTGGTTGTAACTACACCACAGGGGAAACCCCATGACGGGCAGGAAGTCTGTTACTGGTTTTTGTTGTTATTGTTATTGTTTGTTCTGCTGTGTTTTATGTATATATATGTATCTCTATATATATATATCTTTTAATAAAAAACTATTATTCTTTTTCCAACATTTGTGCTCATAAGCCTCCTAATTTTAAAAATTACAATAATTCGGGGGGGGGGGAAGGGGTAATTTCTTCCATTCCAGGAAGGTTCCCACCTTCCTTGGCAGATATCTGTCTTTCAAACTAAGACAAGCAGCAAGGTGGGGATGGAGAAATCAGAGGGGTAAAATGCAAACCAGCAAGACGTGTTGGCTAGATAGCTCTGAAAGATTCAGCACCATTTCAAATGGTTTTATTAAAACCTGAATATAATTTTGAAAGTGGTAGGTCATTTAGGTAACCTTAAAATAACCAAAGGAAGAGGTGGCACAGTTTAATTAGGCTTTCTTATGATACGTCTCTGTATAGACATCTAAAGTCATCGCAAGTATAGCTGTATCACTCTGGAACAAGAAAATCCACTGAAATACATGTATCTACTACATATTTACATTGGTATCACTTAATACAAAGTCTGTCTGAAAGATTTCATATGTGATGTTTCACAAACTCTAGCATAAACTGAACTCTGTAATACAGATTAAGGTCAAATAAATCCTTACACAACTGAAAATTTATGTCTTAGACCTTTTCCTGTCTGAAGTACCATATTATTGCATTGTCTATTACAACAGCTCCACACAGGACTGAAAGCAAATTCTATTTCTGAAAAGTTTTTCCTCATCAGTAAGTGAGACAACCACATACTGTTAACACGGCAAGTACGAGAAATTATGGTAAAGCTGCACAGATAAAACTTAAAGTATAATAATGTCAACAGGAGTAAGGACAAATTGCTCTTAGGCTAGCTTCAGTGGGCAGGATCAGTGGATATTAAGGGAAAACACAAAAGCAAAGACAAACAGAACCTGCAACACTTAAATGTGAGTGGCTTCTACTCCATTCCAAAGTGTAATGAGCAAGGTCTCATGAGCCTATCCGTGCCACTTGATGCTTCTTCTGTAGTTCAGATCTTTCAGTGATGAGTACATGTGAGTGTTTTTGTCCCAGTGGCATCCCATGTGCTGGGAGTTTTTTGGTTTTTGGGTTTGTTCATTGTTTGTTTTGATTTTAGGGATTTTTTTTAGAGACAGGGGTAATTGCTCATCAGTTTTGTGTCATCCCTGAGTTGCCAGACCTCGTATTGCAACAGTCAGGGTCCAGCCCAGCACCAACAAGGTATTTGCCCCAGGGATGAATTAGACTAGGTACTCTAGCAACAGCTTCCCTTTGATAAAGTACTGTATAATCTAAGTATCTTAAATCTCAATTTTTATGGCTACATGGTAGTAGTTCAGCTAAGGGATGTTTTTAACTTTGAGGAAGCAGGAACATGAGACTGCTGGAGTAATTGGGTTGGTTTTGCTCTTGGACCCTTCCATGAACACACACCTGGGCAGCACAGCTGCCACCTTCACAATAGCTAGGGAGAGGCTTTTCCAGAGCTTTTCCACCTTCATGGCTACAAACAGCCTACCTATATAAGTACAAATTCTTTTTCTGTTCATTCAAAACCAATTTATACACAATCATTCTCAAACCAGTACAGACTGTGGTTCAAATAAGCTTCTCTCCTTTATACTTTATGGCTCTTTGTAAATAATTTTTCACCCCTTTCTGGCACTTTTTTTTTTTTTTAATTAACTGAAAAACATGCTCTAAGTCTTCTCTTGTAATATCTGTCTTACAGATTTCCTCTACCTCTGCTTTGCTCTTAACTCACCATCCCTCAGCATAGATGATTTGTACAGTATCTGTCCTCTCAGGTGAACACTTACCACACACTTGTGGATTATAGCAGCATTTCACACCTCTCCTTCAAATGTCTCACCTTTACATTTTTCATGCTGTTATTATTTCAGTGGATTGTAATTATTCTGAAACTAATATATTTTCCTTGTCTGATGTTATAATCATTTCATGAGCTCCGAGTTTTCACAGATTACTTAAGCTGAATAACTCACCATGCATTTTGTACTACTGATCTTGGTCTTATTTCCTCCCCTTCCACCTTCTGCCTGTTGTAGGTGTTATTGGCACAATATTCTGAATCTCTGCTATTAAATGGTGCCCTCTTCCAGCCAATAATATGCAGTTAGAGTCAAGTAATTTGTATCTCTTCAGAAGTCAAAGACAAAATTCCTTCTTCTTTTCAATTAACTAATCTCTTCTGCTCAAAAAGCTGCCTTGACAGATGGTTTGTGCTTTCTCCTCCCATCTCAGACAGATCTGGCTCCCAGAGACTGGGAAAGAGCCCAGCACCGACAGCAGGGAGATTCCCAGCCAGGGGTACCTGCCTGGAAGTGGTACTTTAAATGAACTTTAAAGTTTGTCCTGCCTATAAAATTGTTGTTCATAATTTTGGTACTCTGTCAGATCAACATAATGGACTGGCAGATTGTCTTAGTTTAAAAGAC
>WBMZ01008719.1:1162-59950 GCA_013400975.1 Atrichornis clamosus
AAATTAAAAGAAATTTAGATTAGATGACTAGGAAATTCTTTACTCAGAGGGGTGTGGGGCACTGGACCAGGTTATCCAGAGAAGTTGTGGATGCCTAATCCCTGGAAGTGTTCAAGGCCAGGCTGGATGGGGCCCTGGGCAGGATTTGGGTTCCCAGCAGTACTCACACAAGCTTGCAATACATAAGGCTAGCCTGTATTTGTTTATGCTGGCAGCCACTGGGCAGATTATGGTTATTTTATCCCAAAAAACCTTGGTATGATTTTTACATTGTGAGTTCAGCAAAGCATTTAAACATATAATCAACTGCTGTTGGCTTCAGGGAGATGTAAGTACTTGTCTCCCACTGAAGAGCAGAGGGAGAATCCCAGAGGCATGCGCTCCCTCCCTCCGAGAGGATGAGTTTAAGCATATTACATGGAATGGATTTAAATATCTACTAAAGTTGTCACACGCTTTGCTGAATCAAGACTGAATATTATCAGAAGTATTTAAGTGGCTCTGGAATCTATATCTCCTTTTAAACTCTTACATAAACTCTGAGGACTTTGCATCTTGGGATTTCGACTTAAAGGTGCACAAGCTCTTTTGAAGGGTTCCCTCCAAAATCCCAGGCTGTTTTGCCAAATTGAGGAATTGGAGATTCAATATTTGCTGGGCTGCAAGCGTGAAGTTTTCCACTTGTAAGACTGGATTGTTCAGGGATTGGCTGCTCTTTTTGTGCTGGCCATTTTGAAACCTGTTTTCTCTGGCATTCCTGTTAACATCAGAAGTTCCTCTAATTTCAGCAGTAGTAGAACTAAGTTCATCATCTGGCTCAGAATTTTGCCTGGAGCCACAGGCACACCTCTGACCAGTGAGATTTTACCAGAACACAGCACAGGAGCACTTTGGTTGCAATGAAGTTTAAGATACAAAGAGACACTCACAATTTATATACATTCCAGAGCTTTGGACAACTTGAACTTCACGTCCCAGCTTTTTCTGATCCAGATCAGGGGACTTCTTTGTTTTCACCTTTGTCCAGGATCTGTGTGACTCCAGGCAGACCAAAGGCACCCACCTGGTTTTCTCTTGTCCCTCCTCAGGACTTTTTGTCGAAAATATCCAACCTGTGTGAAAAAGAAAAGCTCTGGTAAAGGGACAACGGGACAGTGCTGGTTACATGGGAAGGAAGGCAATTCATTAGGAATTCGTGTTTGTTAGAAAGTTTGTACCTGCCTTAAAGTCTGCATTTTAGCAGAGCTAAAGCATGTTTAAACACTCTCACACGTGGAGACCTTTTGGAAGCTGCTGTTCACTAAGCAGCACCCGTGTGGGGAGTGGGACACTGTAGCCCTTAGGGAAGCTCAGCTCCTGCTGGCTTGCCCGGGGAAGGGGCAGCCTGGCTGAGCAGGCGGCTGTGTGCCCGCGTGCTCGTTCCATGTGCACACGCATCCACTATGGATGACACACGAATGCTGCTCGTGCTTCCCCCGCAGACTCTCACGGCGGGCCTCACGTCCCCCTGATCTCACTGCAGGGCTTAGGAAGCATTCAGAAGCCTCCCGAAATGTGTTACAAACGATGTTTGGAGAAATAACTTCCTCCAGCACTGAAACAGAGTCATTGTCGTGGTGTGATGAAGGAACTGTTAAACAGACACCGCAGCAGCACTGGAGCTGGATTCTAGCCAGGGTGTTTCAAGCAACTTGTAAAAAGTTCACTGATTCTTTAATGACTCCACCTGGTCAGAGCAGGACCTCTGGTTTATGTGCCTTCAGAAGAGGTGCTGCAGGAGGAGAGTGTCTAGGATGATATGAATCAAACCAGTCCCTCTAACATCATGTTAGAGGTGCTGCAGGAGGAGAGTGTCTAGGATGATATGAATCAAACCAGTCCCTCTAACATCATGTTGGTCTGGAATAGCTGTTGACCTGATGGAGTGTTAATGGGAACATTTATTTGTTTCTTTATCACTACAAAGATGTCATATATACTTACCCTGCTGCTGCCACTGTTCCCAAAGGGCTGTCAGCACCAGAGCCATTATAACGTGGCTGCCAGAGGTAATTTTTCCCCCCCTTCACACATTATTTCTTCAAATGATCCTGCAAAGAGAGAAAGAACTCGGATACAAAAATTGCTGGTAAAAGAACAGAGCAGTGTGATGTGAGCCAGAGAAGCTTTCCCAAATGCCTGTCAGCCTCTGCTTTATTGCTCACAGAGCAGCACAGCCTGGATCTGTCTTGGCACGGGGTGTGTGTGCTGTGGCTGGCACGCTGAGGATGGGATTTGCCACTGGAACTCTCCAGCAGCCTCCCCATTCATGGGGACAAACAGGTGACAATTGCAAGGACTGTGGGATATGTACCCCATATTCGTGTTTCTTCATGTTTCTTGTGTGAGAGCACAAAGACTGTAACACACAGTTTTGGTAATGCAGTCATTTGTAAATAAAAACTAGGCAGAAACCCACTGCCTTTACCTGTGGAAGAAAAATAATCCCATCACATTTCATCTGTGTCCTGCAATGACTTGACAGTTTAAGGAAATTGCTAATGGGACCTTTTACTGCAAGGTCACGGGTTCAAACCTGGCTCTGCTGGTAATGCCCAGGAGTATCTGATGAATGTTTGATGACGTGAGATTAAAATATGGGTCTCAATCCATTTATCAGTAGGAAAACCCTTCAACAACTCAAGCCCCTTAAAGCTAATCCCGAAAGAATCCAGCGGGGCTGGAGCGTGAACAAGCCCTACGGTGGATCAAGGTCAGGATGGGGCCATGCAGATGGAAAAGCTTAGAGCAGTGAGGGCTGGGCAGCACCTTTCTGTGCATAAACAAATCTACTGGTTAATGCACTAAAATACTCCTGCAACAGCTCGGAAGGAGAGAGCCAGATCCGGTATTGTTCTCAAAGGGAAAATGAACCTGGTGCGGGGGGGGAGATGCAAACGTTAGGAAATCCAGGATCAAGAGCTGGTTGATACTAGTGCCAAAACTCAGGAATTCAGAATTTTGCAAGCTGAAAAGTTCTATTTGAATTTCTCGATATGATAACACTACCCTGAAGTTGAAACTCAAATATCAAGGCAGTGGGCGAGGAATTAATAAATTTCCTTTTAAAATGTCCTTGGTTTTGGGGGTTTTTTTTGAGATCAAGAGAAAAAGAAATTTTTGCCTGATTCACTACTTTCCAAGCTGTCCCGTGCTCTCAAAAAGTGTAAAGCACCACTTTCAGGATTTGGCAACTGCAGACAAGCAAAGGCTGAGGTCTGAGCAGGACACAGCCGGTGCCCTGCAGAGCCCAGCCCTCCTCAAACGGGGCCCAGGCACACACTCGGGACGAGTCTGCCACACACGTGTGCAAGGTCCAGCTCAGCACCACTTCCAGAGCATGATCCACACCCTCCTGGAGTGCCTCAGCGCTTCTCCTTCAGGATCCAAGCCAGAGATGCAGGAAAAGAGTGGGACTGAGAAATCTGGGGGTGCTGCGTGATGCCGAAATTGTGAACTCACCACGCGCTTGCAGAGCGTTTCCCAGCGGTTCAGAGGGAAATTAAAAAAGCGTGAGGGCCATCTGGTGGGAGAGAGGAGGGGGTTCCACTCTGCCTCATTGTTCTCTGCAGTTTTGCTAAGGGCTAAATCCAGCTGCAGAGACCACCGGCCGGATGCTGAGAAACTCGGGAATGTTGGAGGGGCCGTGATGGCATCATTTACATCAGTGACGTGCCTGGCACCTCAAAACATCCTTGCTGGGGGAATTACGCCTCTGATGATTATGTGACCACTGAAACACAACACGCTTCTGCCAGGTGTAAGTGGTGGAAGTGGCTGCTGGGGACAGGGGCAGGGGTGCAGGTACCTGCAAAAACACAGGAGCGCGGGCTGCAGCACCAGCACCTCCCGGGAGGGGGATCCCGGTGCCACAGGCAGGGAAAGGCTCCTCGGCACCGCTCACAGGCTCAGAGCAGGAGCGTTTTTCTGTCCAGTGAAGCCCAGCACTGACTCACTGAAACCAGCAGCATTTGTCTGACCACTGGAAATCCTGAAGGGCTGGCACTCAGCCTACCCTTGTCCCGTTCCAGCACGTGCAGTGCAGACTAGGTGAGTCCTGGAGCTACAGAACCTGCTTGGTTCTGTTTCCATTTTTCCAGAGAACGCGCTGGCTGGGGGGTGTTGAACTCTGCAAGGTGCACTCACCCAAATCCCATCCATCCAGTTCCCCAGCCACAGCTTCAGAACAAATCAAATCCCAGAGTTTAAAGGATGTTGTGACCCTCCAACTGCATCATTTTGCTTCAGCAGTCTCCAAACCTTTGTAGGTGCAAGTACAGAAAGTAACACTCTAATTTTAGTCTTTCCCCCCAGCTATACAACATTTCTACATAAGACTCTATTCCTGCTCATCTTTACACACTCTGGGATTTGATCCATATTGATCCTCATGTGCTCCTTCCAGGATATTTTAAGGCTGCAGAAATGACAATTTCCACACTAGTCACAAAATAATTACCCATAATAATTTAATAATGAGCTTTCCCTTTAAATTATTAACACAGGTAGCCAAGAAAATTGTCAATTTTAACAAGTTTAAATTCAAATGATAAATGCCAAATCTGTGTTAAATGAGAGCAGCAAATTAGCAATTAAAATATTTATGCAAGAAGGCAAAAGATATTGCATTCAAGGAGCTGTAGAACAGCCTCCCATCAGAGTATGTGACAGTGGCCTGTGTTTGCACATCCCAGCTTTAGAACCCTCTGCAAAAGGAAAAGGGAGAAATATCTGAACCCATAATTGAAGCTGGACAGTGTTGACTGGCATCCAGTGGGATTTCGCCAGAACCCAAGCAATTCTCAGAATACCCTTGGGTTATACTGACCAGAAATCCTGACCCAGATGAAATTATTTCTATCATACAAATCCTTATCTGTGGGAATCTCCAAAGGAAGGAATTGCCTTCGTGGCCCCTCAGAGCTTTGTCGTCAAGAGCAGAGACTACTGTGCTGCCTCTGGTTTTTTTAAGAAAGGGGAGAAAAAAAAAAAAAATCTATCAAGCTGAAAGAAAAATACCGTTGGCAGAGTAGATTTCTGACTCCATGTAAATGTAAATCCCAATTTTCCAGCGAACTCAGCAGGGCATCAGCACCACGGAACGCGCCGGAGCAGCTCCGCTCGTGCTTTTGGCGGTGAGTTCAAATCTGGATTATTTATTATTATTGTCATCATTGTTATTGTCATTTGCCCTGTAAAGCTCCCGGGCACTGTCTGAACTGGCCAGACGCCGCCGCCGCTGCCGGTCCCGCACTGCCCCGCCTTGGCGGCCGCCGGCACCGATCCCGCCGCTGCCCGGCTTCCACCCACCTCCTCCTGCCGGCTCCTCTTCATCCTGGTCACCTCTGCCACTGCAGAGGAGAGCCAGCCCTCTGAAAGCGACCCCGGGCTCCCGGGGAGACGGGAATTCCATTGCACGGGGCGTAACTTCATCCAGATGTTCGTGCAAACATCTTTAGGACAGGTGTTGAAGAGCCGGATCCTCAGGAGAAGGGACGCGCTGGTTTTGTGCCCAGAGAGAAGTTCGGTCTCACGGGCTGACAAAGAACAACATCAGAGGAGCCAGAGCCCACCACAGGCAGCACTGCCCACTCCCCCGCAAAGCACAGCACAGATGGGTACAGAGCACACTCGTGCCCAAAAACAGGGAACAATTCCAGACCCATCAGTGCAGACACACCCAGCTAACAAAACCCCCGGAGGATGAGACTCGCGTTTTCTGCTGAGAACAAGGAGAAGATCACGGGGTTTTGAGCAACCTGGTCGAGAGGAAGGTGTCTCTTCCCCTGGCAGAGGGTTGGACTAGATGGTCTCTAAGGTCTCTCCCAACACAAACCATTCCATGATTCCGTGACTGTGGGAGCTGACCAGCAGCAGCACAACACCCCAGACCTAGCACCAGCCTTCAGGATCTGACCTTTAGAAAAAGAAGGGGGGACCTGGAAGTCACCAGATCTGTCTTGAAGGCTATTATAACTCATAATGACTGCACAGGCCCATTTTTTTGGTGAAAATGCCTCTGGCAGCTTCAGTGAACCCTCCCTGCCATGTGTTACAGCTGGACACAGGGACAGGCACAGACCAGAGCCCTGCAACTGCCCCCATCCAGCTCAACAGGGAGCTGACACACTCACTTAAAACCAATATTTAAGCACATCAAAGTATAATGAAGAATTCTAGTAACACTGACGCACAGCGTTTGAGGTTCTCCCCCACGGATTGTTTCCTACCACCTGTGCCAATGCAGATCATTACCAGCCCTTTTTGCAACGAGATGACCAGATCAGCTGTACCCCAAACTCCACCACACGCATGCAAAGATTTTTATCTTGAAAACAAGATGCATTTTAGCAGGTTACAATTTTTCATTTTTCTTTACTTATCAACACGTTCTTCCTAACACGGAGGGCCTTTGAGAAATTAATTTCCATCTGAAAACAAACAAGGGCTGAAACAGTTTACAAAGGAACCCATCTTTCAAGGACATTTCCTTTTAAATTGCACAATGTGGCTCTTAGCAAGGAAAATAAATAAAACTTAATCCCTCTGCATTCCAGCTGGCATTTTTTCCCCAAGCTAGAAGCGAACAATCAATTTAAAGAAAACTCAGACTATGGTCAATTAAGAAACTGTATATAATTTCATTTATAAATACCAGATACCTATTCAATTGATTATTTTCATCCAATTAAGTCAGTTTTACATTTTAAATTCCTAAGAATGAAGTAATTTATCCACATTGCAGTCCTAGGCTTTTCACATCTGTTGCTGCAAAATTCTGCAGATCGTCTGGTCTTTGGCTGTGCTATTAGTTGAGAGTGTTTCAGCTACCAGATTTATTTAAGGATGTGGACTGTAAGCCTTCAGGAAATGGCAACTACTGGGAAAATTTGTGTCTAATTACTTGTAACACAAAGAAATCTCTTTTTATTTTTTTTAATTTGTGTTGGTTATGTATATAAATTGGCTTTCTACTACAACTGCTCTCTGTAACCAGGATGGTCACCTTTAGGTTTTTGTGTGTGTGTTCCAGGATGTTCCCTGAGCATTGTTTAATGAGCTGCCAGCACCCAACCCCTGCTTCTCCCCTTCCCAACCTCCCTTTTCTTCCTGATTCCACCATTTGCATCCTGTTCATCTCTGCCACTGAAAGGGAGAAGGCAGAACCCTCTGGAAAGTGACCTGTGGGCTTTTTGGGAAGTTGTAGAGAGCTCACCAAGTCTAGCAGGCAACCTTTTTCTCTAAAAGTGTTTGTTTCCAAGAGAAAAACCAATACCTTAAATCCACAGAATGCATTTGCTGAGTGGTTCATCAACTGAATCACAGCTTCCTTTATGAAAACAGATGGAATTTCCCTGGCCAGAGTCTCCACGCTGGCACTCGGTGTTCCCAGGCACAGCTGAACTGCACCAAGGAGAGAAGTCACCACACCTCTAGCCTGGGTCTCTAGGAGGAGAAATAGTACAGCCAGTCTCTAGTAAAATAGCCATCATTAAAAGAAACAGGCAGGGTCAAAAAGAAAACTGGTATCTTCAGGGTGTGGGGCTGTGAACTGTGATCTTTAACGAGGTTGCACATGCATATCACAAAAATGGGGATCAGCAATACTGCCACACTCACTATTGTAACACGAAGAGAAATTGAGTTTGAAGTTGCATTTACGGGCCATATTACGCCAGCAAAGCCAAAGAGATTCGCAGGGAAATGTATTTGTCAATCTTTCCCACAAATGCTTTTGTGGGGCCCCATCCCAGGCAAGACTTGGAATGAGCAATCCTGCCCGGACAGACTTGGCTACCACACAACAGCTCCAGGCACTGCAGAGACTGAAAAGCTGAAAAATTAAAAGGTCTCTTCGTACAAATGTAACACGTGGGAGGCAATAAGCCAGCGCCAACCTTTGGTCACCTCCACGGAGCAGCACAAACCTGCAGAGGTCCCTGGATTGCTCCTTCTCCAGACCTTCCAACCCAGCACTCACCACACGCCACCCTGCTGGCTCCAAACCAGACAGGCCTCCTGTCCTTTGCTCTCCCGACCCACAGGTAACATCAGATCCACTCACAACTGGTTACTTTCACTTCGAATGCTTCAAACAGGCAGCTCTCCCCAAAAGTGGTTTGGGTTTTTTAAACACTGGTGTCAATATTCTTGTATTTACACCTTATTTGCCAGAAATTATTTGAATTTTGAACCAACTGAATTCAAACTCCTTGCCCGTCCCTGCCAGTTAGGAAAAATGTACAAGTTTGTTTTCAAACACTCAGACAGCTTAAGCCCAATTATTTTTGTCTGTATTAGAAAATGACTGAGGCAACTTAGAAATTGAATTTAATCAGGAAAAAGAGGACTCCGAATGAAGAGATTTTCCCATGCTGGAAGACCTTGTGTGTTTCAAGAACTCTCATCCTTGGCGTAAAATGAAGTGTTTCACTAGGAACAAGGAAGGAAATAGATTCCTCTGCTGCAAAACTGCCAAAATCCAAAGGAGCTGAGAGCAATGTGAGGCTTTCAAAGCAGACTCCTCACCACTGACTTCTCTTCCCATTGAGTCATCTCACCTGGTGTAAACACAATTATTTCCCTGAGCCCAGAGCGATGGGCTGGGTGCACGGGCAGTGCTGGGACACCCGACAGGACTGACCAGACACACACCACCACACCATGTGACCAGCGCTCCCATTTCCAACAAAAAACCAACCAGCCATAAAATTCCCAACTGTTCCCATTATATCACCTCGCTGGAAGCATCTTTTTCAGTCCAAATGTTCATCAATCACACCACCATCATGAGTCCACACAAAAATGATTTCAAGCCTCAGCCTACAGTCACACCCTGACCATAAACACTCAAAAAGCATTTTTTTCCCATTTACTCATGCACAGCTGCAGAGAAAAAGAAAATTAACTCAAAGCAGTGTCCAAGAGGGAGTTCTGCACCAGACAGAGCACAGAGGTCAGGAGTGTTGGTCCAGATGCTCTGCAGAGCACTGAGACAGACAGTTCATTTCATTCCTTACCTCCCTGCTCCCCCAGAGCAGCCTTCCCACTTTTTCTCCTGTTCAAGTTTATTTCTTCTGCAAGATCTGAGCTGGCCTCAGTTTTGGCAGTTCTCACTTCATCCCTGAACTTCCTGACCCGCTAGATACGGCCTGCTTGGCTTATCAGTATTTATTTTCCACCCACCCCCATTCCTTGCAGGCATATTTTTAAGTTTCTCACAGAGCTAGCAATCCCCAGTTTTCATAAAACGGATTTGTCAGTATTTCTGAGTTGCCAAAACCCAAAAATGAAGCAAAAAACAAACACATGCACCACCTCCCTTAAACTCCCTGCCAACCAGTTTGCTCTGCCTCATCCACCCTGTGGCAATGGACACGATCCACCTCACTTTGCTCTTACAACTCTCCGTAAAGGTGCTGGCACCTAATGAAGGTAACTTCCATCTCCCAAGAAAAGCCCTGTTCCTGTGAACTCTGCAAGCCTCTCTCCCTTCTCCTTCTTCACCGCTCCCTCTTTAAAAATATCATTTTTTCAATAAAAGCAGTGCATCAGAGCTGTTTTCATCCCAGCACACCCCTCCTGCCAGGATGCAGGACTCCCTGAGCCTCCACATCTTGGAGCACCTTCTCCAGCACAGCACAGAAGTTGCTTTTGGTTCACTCCAGTGGGAATACTGCAGCATCATTTCTCCTAAAAAACCCACGTACCTTCCTGGTCTGCCAGGCTCCCTTCCAGTGCCACATCCACGTTTCCAGCCTGCAATCCCAGCAGCTGTTTGTTGAAGCTACTGCTGGCCTGTAGATTCCTGTGAACAGTCTCCAGGTGCACTTACCAATGTTGCTGTAAATCCACAGCCCTTCCCCATAGCTTTTGCATCACCAATTAGCTATGAATAATTTAGGTTATAAATTAAAAGGTTCCTTGCCAGGAGATGAGTCCGGCTCAGAAACAGCTCCTTGGCACAAGCAGTGAAAGCCAGCCTTGGGGGTTACTTTTTCCACACCACTTCCCGTATTTACGACAATGATGATGTGACAGCGGGACAGGAACGACCCCTGTGGTTCCTTCCTGCCCCACTGCCTCCTCTCCCTCCCTTCCCTGGGATCACCCTGAGGTGTCTGTGTAGCCAGCACAACCCTCCAGCCTCCCTTCCACAAGGCTGACCAAGCCTGGCTCTTCCCCCCTCTCCCCAGTCACTCGGGGGAACACTTGCTCCCTTACCATGGAACTGAGGTGGTTTATCCAAAGGAAAAGCTTCCTGTAACTTGTTTCACAATTTTATGGGATCATTTCTCCCCATCCAGGGACAGCAAGCAGGGTTTAGGAGAGCATCCTTCAAAAACACATTCGGTGAATTGAGGGAAAGTTCTTTTTTTCCACCACACCAAGGAATATTCCGTTAAGAGTGCTGGAAAGTTCTTTTTTTCCACCACACCAAGGAATATTCCGTTAAGAGTGCTGCCCAGAAATCCTCATTTCCTCACTCCACAACTTTAAGTGTGGCTAGAAGGGAAACAGCCTAAATGATGCAGATTGAGAGCTTGGACATGCACAAAACATCCTTTTGAGCACGATTCAATTCCACAGAAATGCAGGCATGGAAGAGCTGGACCCAGAGCATGGACTGAAAGGAGTGAAGAGTTCAGGAAAAATAATCTCAACTTTCTTTTTCCCCTCCCCAAACACATCAAGCAGTTAATAAAAGCTCTGTGATGATCAGTGAAGCACATGGTAAATCCAAACTTCTGATTAATATGCAAGAAAGCAAAACTGAGATACAGAACCAGAGGATGCTGTAACTGATGTTCCCATCCTGTCAGGTGAGAAGGAAATAGATTTGGGGTTTGTTTGGGGCTCAGCAGCAGCAGGCACAGCCTCCAGCAGCAAACGTGTCTTTGTGTTCTGCACTGGCCAAGAACTGGTGGCAAGAACCAGGTGAGGCCAGGAGGTGCCACCAGGACACACAGCACTGAAATGGAAACGAGGGAGAACACAGGCACTGGCAGTTTCATCTCCAAGGGGAACAGAGGGCTATTACTATGAAAGAGCCTCTCAACATGTACTTAACTCATGGAATTTCAGTGCAAGAATCACATAACCAGGTGTAAAAATCTTCAAATGTAATTTATTAAGACATTCAGCTATGTCTGTCAGTCTACATCCAAATTTACTACTAAAAATAAAATAGTATCACATTTCACATTAGGAATACCGACTTTGAAAAACACTTGAGTCAAGCCTATCGTATAAATAAGTGACTAATTTCTCTTCATATCAAAATTCACATAAAAAAATTGCCTGCCCCCTACTCCCGCCTATTTCCCCACCCCAGTCCCTTGTTCTACTTGAAGCCATGATGAATGTAAAAATTTAAGTATGGACATGTCCTTGTCAAAGAAAAAAAGGTGCAAACCTATTAACAGCTTTAAAAGTGGCATTTGCGGAGTCTGATCATACACAATAATGTACTCATTCCCAAAGTGCAAATATCGCCAGAGTTTAATACTGTTTTAATTCAGCTGCAAGGGTTAAACATTACACAGCACAGTCCTGCAAGGCCTCTATCCGTGCCCTAAAACTCATCCCACTTTCCTCTCCCACGTGAGCAGAGGTCAAAGTGTTCATTAGAGCTTTAGTTCACTTCATGCAGCCCACACTGTGCCCATTATTAGCAAAAGTTTCATATACATCAAAATATTGACGACTCCGTCATAAAAGTCAAGAGTCACTATAGATTACATGAATTCAAATGCAACTGCCCCAAGAACACCCAAAGCATACACACAACGTATTAAGAGTGCTTCCATCTTCTAATACAATCACTGCTGTTACATCTTTGATTTTTGCTTACGTGCCATAAAAAATGTCAGCAACCAAAGCTGCCCAGCAGGCAGAGACCGGCATCTCGCGGCCTCCAACGCCCCTCAGGGCCCCGGGACGTGGCTCTGTGCAACACCTCTTCCTGACCAAAACCAAGCCAGCCTCCTGGCCCTCTGGCCACAACCTCTCACAGACCTCTCGCTTCTCTTACCCCTCACTTACGTCTTGAAAACACTCTTTTACTGCTGTTTATTTCCAGACATCCTTCCTATGCCCACAGTTCAGAGAGCTTCTGGAGTCATTCCTACTACATCTCACTGGAGTTACCACTACCAAGCAGCCCATAAAAATCAGCATGGGAGATTACATTTTGACCAGCATTAATAGCTACACTTCTTTCACAGCTGTGGAAGGACTGGTTTTCTTCTGAGTCAAACGTGGATCTCTGAAATGTGTTTGTTCCCGCGTCACCCTTTGTAGCCTCAGAGCTGGACACAAACCCTTGGATCTCCAGCAGGGCACCCCTCTGGGGCTGCCATTAGTTCTGCAGCACAAGCTGCTCCCTGGCTGGCCTCACAGGGGCTCGTGGCACTGTCCATGCTGTGAGACCCCCCCGGGCGGGCAGAGGCCTGGGGGCTGTCGTGTCCATCGGCAGCCTGGCCCCTGCTCGGGCTGTCCTTCAGACTTGGCCTATGGTCACATTCAGCACCAGGCTCAGCTGCCTCTCCAGGCCTGGGGTTCCGCTCTGCGCTCGGATTTGGCTGCTGCACTGGCTCTGGGCCCAGTCCTGGTAGCTGTGAAGGGCTCTTCAGTTGGCAGTGGCACAGAGGGCAGGTTTCTTGCACGTACAGCCACTTCTTAAGACAACCCGCATGAAAAAAATGGCTACATGGTGTGATTACAGCAGTCTTCATATCCTGAAAGACACACACACACAAAAGAAAGGTATTATTACTCGTAATCCCATTCCCCTGCACATGTAATGGGTTCACCAGGCACGGGAGAGACAGAAGCAGCCCACAGGCAAGGAAGAGAATGTTCCTTCCTTCACATCAACAATGAGAAGCAGCTGAGGGAGCTGGGGGGGCTCAGCCTGAAGAAAAGGAGGCTCAGGAAGGACCTTCTCACTCTCTACGATTCCCTGACAGGAGGGTGGAGCCAGGTGGGGCGGAGTCTCTTCTCCCAGGGAGTGACAGGATAAGAGAAAACGGCCTCAAGCTGCACCAGGGAAGGTTCAGGCTGGACATCAGGAGGAATTTCTTCGCTGTCAGGAACTGGAAGGGGCTGCCCAGGGCAGTGGCGGAGCCACCACCCCTGGAAGTGTTCAAGGAGTGACTGGACATGGCACTCAGTGCTATGGTTTAGTTAACAAGGTGGGGATCACAGGCTGGACTAGACCTTAAGAGCTTTTTTCCAACCTAACTGATTCTACACACACAATCCAAACACAGGCCTTGGGTTTTTTTGTTACAGGCAATAAAAATCAGGCAAAAAACCTTTGTATAAGGTATTATGAACTACAGCCTTTTGCAGGGCTGGCTCAAGAAACAATAGTGCAAAACAGCACAAAGACACAACAAGTAACAACACCAGAAATGAAGTGATACCACAGACTCAGCCAGCTGAGACCCACATAGTACTAGTCTGGTGTTTTCAATGCTGTCATTCAATCTGGCAGTTTTATTCTACAAAGAATCTGTACCAAGTTTGGAGTGAATCCAATCACACTCTAACTGCACACTACTAACCTAAGGGTGATTCTTTCACTGTCACACTAACTACAATTTGTATTCAAGAGTAAGAGACTCTGGAGCTAGAAGTGGGATAAAGATATTACTTTCAGCATTAATGTCTAAGGTTCTTATATCTGCTGGCTTACGTTAGCAAGACCCTTAACTTTTTGATAATTAGGTTTCTGTTACGAAACTGACACTGCACATGAAGAAGCAATGTCTGTAGAGACTGAGCTGCTTCCGTAGAATAGTAACAAATCAGTTACTGAAAACATGTTGTCTTTCACTGACAAAAGCCCCCACTAACGAAGAAAGGACACATTTGCTCCTACGACTGAGATCAGCTCAACCCAAACATGAGAGGTGTCAAAGCAACTTAAGGACAGAGTTTACTGTGTAACTGGAAAAAAAAAAAAAAAGAAAGCAGTTTAAGCACATCCAAGCTCCTCATTCCTAAGAACTATCTCAGTGACAGCACTCCAAATCATTTTACACAAAGCAGGAAACTGGGTAATTCCAGTAACTTACTGAGCACTGTATTATTCATTAAACATAAGTCACTCATTTTCCTAGTTGAAGACTGGACTTAGTCTGGGGGTATTTCAATTCAGGCCAATCCTTTGGTATTTCCATTTTTACCTGGTAGCAGATGGCACAGATGTCGTTGTGCTGCTCCAACTGCTCTTTGGTGGCCACAGGCAGAGATTTTATCTTATTCACAGCATCTCTGCGAAGAAGGAAACTTTTCCAGCCCAGCTGGGCCCGCAGCCACACGTTGTAGTAGGAGTGAATGAAGATGATCACAGAGCCCATCACAGTCCACTCTCCAAAGATGGTTTCTGAGACTCCATAGGCCACCACGCAGAGAGCCACCAGGAACTCCAGCAGGCGGTACGTGCCGTTCACGTAGTAGATCACATCATCCATGTTTTCTACTGGCTCTTTTCTGAACTCCTCCACCATGAACAGAACATAAATGAAGAGTGTCCCAAGCACCTGTAACACAGTGCAAGACCACGAGCTCAGCACTCGGTTCTGAACTGCAGCTGAAGTCACTCAGCACCGTCCACGGAGCTCTGTCCACACAACGCTCCCAAGCTGGACAGAGGGCAAGCCCCAAGGTAGTAAAACTGTTGCTGAACTTCAAGGCAAATAAAAGTTGCTCTTTCTCGCAAAGAATTTAAGCTTGCTCCCAAGCACTTCCCCGAGGCCAGAACTCAGCTGAATTGATTAAACAAGAGTGCTGAGCATCATAAGGGGCTTTCTAAAAATTTAATAATAAAAAACCCAATAACAAATACTTAGAGTACAAAACATTTCCTGTTATCTACACTACTGTGTTTTGAACATCAAATTGCTTTCAAAGAGCTCTAGCTAAATAACCACACATGAATGAATACTCAGGGAAAAAACCTTTCTACTGTGATAGTTACGCCCTCAAAAGCCTTTTGGCTTTACAATTTGAAATAGACTTCCACTCACCTATGTTCTCAGCCCACCCCAGGAGCTCCTTAGCCTCAGATACAGGATAGAGATGTTTTTAATCATCTCTTGTAATTCTGCCCTTCTATCATCCCTGTTCTTTTCTCATCGTGTATTTCCCCCCTTAAGAGTAACAGGATCACAGCTAATGCAGGCTTCACAGGGCTAACGTTCCTACCTGAAGAGAGGTTAGAATACTGCTGGAGATAATGATCAACAGCCAGAAATCCATGTGGAAAAACTGACAAATCATGTAGGCCATGTACGCGGGGAACACGAGTAAGAACAGACAGAGGCTGACTGCTCGGAAGTGCTTCCACAGGCTCCTGCAAACAACACAATAGCTTTTTATTTTTCAAGTCAGATTTGAGTGTCAGAATAAGAATAGACTGACTGCTGGATGCAGGCACGTTAGATGTTTGCTCAAGGCTTTAGCTGGTTGAAAGGAGTTTCTATTTTACTTGGGCACAGTCTCATTCCCAGCTTGCACACACGCCTTCAACAACTGTGTAAAGTTCCCTCTCATCTGACCTTTGCTGTTTTCAATAGAAAGGCAAAAATTATGGGCAAAATAAGTACCTGAGATACTGAATGTTACACATGGAAGTCCATTAAAATAAATTATTAAACGTGTAACTGTTTGCACACTTCTCTAAATAAACAGAGGTCTCCAAATTATATAATTATTGCAATTCTTCGTCTTTTTGCTAATATGTGTGGGGGAAAGCTACTTCCTTTCATCACCAGATTTAACTCTGCTGCCTTTAGAAGTATATTCCCCAATTCAGAGACCACAAAAGAAGAAACGTAGCAGGACCTGAACATTTATTTCTGCCAGTCCTTACTCTGCTCCTATCATCTACGTCTTCCTAATCTCCTCCCCAACCTAAACACACCATCAATCTTTTTACAGGCACCCATTTGTGAAGGCTTTCAGAGTATCTCCAGTAATTTACTGTACTACCTCTACTTGTTCCCCAGGCAGTATTTTAACCTCACTTAGCTCTGGAAATGAGGTACAGAAAAAGTGAAAGTATTTGGGCGGACAGGACGGCAGCACAAACTGATTAATTTAATACAGCCTGAAGAAACATCAGAGCTACTCTGCGGGCTGCAATTCTGTGTCTGCGTGTGAGGGAGAAAGGGAGAGCTGAAGTGGAATTTATCCTGTTCCCAGCTGATTTAGAACTGCCTGGGAGATTTGGCAGAAGAGTTAAAACTCGCTACCACCACAGTCTGCTTGTTTAAGCTGGGCAGATGCTCCTATCCTGGCTCCACTCCCTTTCCCTCTGTTTCCATATTGGAAGGTAACTTGCTGCAGGCAGAACATGCTGGATACAAGTAGCCTCTAAGCTAAACAAACTCTCTACACATAAACAAACCTCCTCTGTTCATCTCTTCACTTACAGGTTATAGAAAGGGAAAGACAAAAGCAATTAATAAAGATAAAAACAGATTAATATGAAAACACCAGATACCACCAGTACAGCTTTTCAAAACACACAGAACAATCCCACACATTCTGAACGTGTGGGACATTAATGCAAACCTTCCTCCTCCTATTTGGTGCCAGTAAACCCTATCATTTTGGGATCACAGCCTCACCAAAAAACAGGTTTTATAATATCCAACACAAGGTCACTCCTAGAAACTTCTCACCCTCAAGAGCTGTGTGAGATCACTGCATTAGAGGGAAACTCACCCAGCTGCAGAGGAGGTTAAGAAAAACCATTTGCAAATCCACACAATGGAGTGTGGGTGGGGGGAGCAGAGTCCTGGGCGTGCTTAACTGGGACCACAGCACGCAGACACTTGCTAGGGAGAGTAACCAGTGAGCAGGGTTACACAGGGAGTGGGCAGCCAGCAGCTGCAGAGCAGCGTGGTCTTACACAGGCTGCTCGGACCAAAGTCACCCCATTTGCCAGCACAGAGAATGGTGGAAAGCATTCCTGTGAGCCTGAGGCAGCAGGACAGGGAGGGAAAAACTTAGAGAATTTAGACTAGAGAAGAAATTTGCATACAGAAAAAAACAGGGCAACTTTACAAGCTACTAAAAGCCATCAATTACGAGTTTATCACCTCCTAAAAGAGCATTGAGTAACTTTCAGTTTAGGAAACCAGTCTCTTACTTGTCCCTTGAGGCTCCCAATGCCAAGACAATGGGATCAGCAATTTCCAGCATGGACTGAAGTATGGATGCCACCACAATGAAAAGAATAATACTGAGCAGGAACGCCCGATGCACAACTTGGAGCTCAATCAAACCTGTCTGCACAGCCAGGATCAGGAGTGTGACTCCTTCAGTCATCCCCCTGCAGAACAACACAGTCAGAAAAACAAACCATCACATCTCTGTGTCAATGCTGGTTCAAAAGTACATCTAGAAACACCAGAAGTAAGCTGTGTGCTTCTTTCACAACCTTTCACATGTCACTGGTTTTAGGTTTCACTGATGTCCCCGCTAAGGCTTTAACCAGGGAGGGGTGTTTTCAGAAATGCTGAAGTGCTGGGGCTAGGAACCAGCAGATTTCACTCCTGACAAGCAGCCTCTGGGCTACATCCAGCTCAGACACCACCCAGCACAAAGCATTTTAAGGACCCAGGTTGTGTCTTCAGAGGAAGAACCCACCAGCCTCAGTGCTGCCTACACAGCCCTGCTATTTCTACACCTGGGCACCAGTCAGCCTCATTCCTAGACCAGCAGGAAGACCCTTTTCCCCTGTTATATTTCCCCACCACCATCCTCCTGTCTGTCCTTTGGCCCCGAGGAAAGACCCTTGATTTAATGCCCCACCAGGTGCCCAGTTTAGGCAAATC
The DNA here is from genome assembly GCA_013400975.1 of Atrichornis clamosus. Lineage (NCBI taxonomy): Eukaryota > Metazoa > Chordata > Aves > Passeriformes > Menuridae > Atrichornis > Atrichornis clamosus. The sequence goes on from WBMZ01008719.1 coordinate 19,057, forward strand.
ACCAATTTTGCCATTTCTCAGTTTATTCGCCCTGTACCTAAACCAAATACAGCTGTCCACTTCTTTCTGGTTTGGAACCTCAGATAGGCTCTAATCCCTCTGAGGATCACCACTTAGAGCACCACTGTTTGACACAGTAAGGTGCACACCACCCAGAAGTACAGGCTTCACCAAAAGATGTTTTCATGCAGACTACTCCTAGGCAGCCCCCATTCATACCCTTTTTGCTCTCACATCTTGGAATCCAAAATGTACAACATTCTTTTGCACATGGTCTCAACTCTCCATAGAGTTAAGGGATGGAGTAACTGAGAAAGGCAGTGTCAGAGCTAGGATCCCAGTTTCATATTAGACAAGTTGGGACAAGCCTGAGAAAAGGCACTGTGGCTATTTCCTGTAACGATTTACAAGCAATCCACACAATGCTGTGTTTTAAACCTCATAGATTGGTAATGTTTTGCACATGATTAGAGGGGAGATGAGGAAGTGAAAATATTAAGTGTTTATATTATACAAGCATGTGAAAATTTTTCAGTGACTCGCAAAAATGAAAGCACTAAGACAATGAAACTGTGCAATTGTAAATCCCATGTAACAGCTCTGAATTTGCTACAGGAATGAACCACCTCCCAAGAAGTCTTTGACAAGTATTTTCACCTCAAATCCTTCCAATGCACACATAGATTGGCATACAAAAAGCCTGTCAAGGGTACTCAGGAGTTCAGAAGTAAAAAAACTGCAACGCCATCGCCGTATTTTTATATATAAATCCCTTTTTTTCTGTGTCTTTTCAGACCCTAGGCACAACGAGGCACTTACCTGTTCATAGCAGGGTCATTCATGAACGCTCGGTAACCCTGCAAGTAAAACTTGCAGAGAGTCAGAACTCCCAACGCAACAAAAGAGACTGTGAAGACCAACCCCAGCAGTGAGTACGGAGTGCTACAGCATTCGGCAATACTGGCAGGAGACAGGGGAGAAGAAACAAAAAGAAAAGGTCGATCAATTAAAAGCAACGTGATGAGCTCTCCCCTGGTCCTCTTAACTGTGCAAGTTGGTTTTAAAGCAAAATAAAAATATCAGAAGTTCTACCCTGCCATTAAATCCTCTGATAGAAGAAGATGAGGTGTATTCTAGGACTGCTTTCCAAGAGGAAAGCTCACGGCAGCTCCCCCCGGAGCCAGGGCTGTGCTGTGACATCCCCGCGGTCCCCTCAGCGCGGGGCCACGCGGTGGCACTGTGCTCACTGTGCTCCTCACTGTGCTCCTCACTGTGCTCCTCACTGCCCAGAGGCTCCCCGCACTCAAGTGACTCTCTGGAATTTCAGCCAGCACCACGAACTGCCAGTTACAGCAGATGGAGTCACTAAGGCACGCTCCCCTCCTATCCACAGTAACGCAAACCAACATCAAAGTAATAAATCCTGTTTGGAGACTGGGGGCTTTTTGGCAGCCTTCACATCAGGGTCAGGTGGAGGACACCTGTCCGTGGAATGGCTGAGCCAGAAGCAGCAGAATAAGACGGGGGAGAAGGCTCCTCCTCAGCTGGAGTCTTCCTCTCTTCTGCTGCAGCAGTGAAGTCCCAGAGATTGAGACCTCAGGCTACATCTGACAATGCTGAGAACAGCAGCACCACGTCAGCTCCCTCACCTTCAGGCTGCTCTTCCACTGGTCCTGGCACTGTGATACCTGGAGCAGCCCAAGCCCCAGAACATGTTTTGGGATCCAAAACATGGCACTGCCAATGCCAGGTAAAGAACCAGCTGTCAGCCAGGGGTTACACATCTGGAAATACTCATATGCATAATCCCAGGCAATCCCTGACAACCTTATTCATTTAAAAAAAAAAAGTCTTCATTTGTTCCGAAGGACAGTAGTCTTGTGAGAGAAATAACCATGGTCAAAAACATGTCCTGCTAATTAACTGAGTGATGAGTGAAGTAGTCCAGTGCTCTGACTAAAGAGTCTCGAAGAAGCACATGCTTAAAAAATAAACAAAGCTTGTCCAAGAGACATTTACTTTGTCTCTTCTAGTGACTACTTAAACCTGAAATATCCTTTGAAAGCAATTCACAGCAGAAAATGTTGATGTGTTTACATACACTATCTACAGTATTTCTGGTAAGCCTTCAAATTCTGCCTGCTTACCAAGCCAAGGGGGGCTGAAAAAGCTTTCAAATGTTCCTGCTGATCAAGACAGTGAGAAACATAGTATTTAAAACAGTTATTTATGTAGGATATTTGAGGAACTCCAAGTTTTGCTTCAAAATAAACTATGAGAAATCAAGAATCCTGGTTTTTCTGGCTGCTGCCCTATGCTTTTTTGTCAGAGTCATGTTAGGACTCTTCTTAAATTTGTTCTACTCTGCAAGGCTCCCAGAGGAGCTTAAGAGCTCAAGAGAAGACTGGGAAGCTTTATTATGTTTATGTGTCAAGCACAAGTTTATAAATTGTCCCAAAGAGCTGAACTCTTCATGGCTTCTCAAAAATGAAGCAGTTACAAACCCACGGAAAAGATTTTGAGAGGAACAACAAAGACAATGAAAGGTAGAGAACAGATCTGAACAGCAAATATGCAACAAGAGCTTTCCAGTCTGGGAAGAAGAGACCTAGGCTACTCTCAGTTTTAAAGAAAACAACTTGATTTCCCTGTCTCCCCATCCCAACACATGAATTGAGGGGCACTAAATGAAACTATATGGATTCAAGCAATCAAAATGCATTTTTCATTATACAGACCAGACTGAGCTCTGAAACTCCTTGCCCCAGGATCTTCCAAATGACCCAAGTGTAGTACATGGATTAGAGGGCAGAAAGCACAAACTGATGGAAGAGTTTTTTGAGGGTTACTGAAATACTTATTAACCACATCCAGCTAATGCAGCCTGACACAAGAAGCTGGATGTGGGATTCAGTGAGTTCCAGGAACTGTCCTGTTTGTCATATAATGGGTGGGTGTCCTTCCAGGTATCCATTTACAGCCACTGCTGGGAACTGGATCCCAGACAAGTTCAGGATTTGGTCTGACCCAGCACAGCCACTCTGACCTTCTGATGAAAATCAGGCACAGCTGTTGTGCACACCCCAATTGCTCCCACCTGAATTCCAGCCTCACTATTTTAAGCCATCATTCACTTTAAGGGCACAGATGCAGAATTCTCTCACTTTCACAGAAGAGCACATCTTTTCTTCCACCTTGTTAAGCAGCCAGCACTACGTTATGACCTGAGCTGACAAGGTACTTCAGCTCCCTCCTGGGGGGTCAGAGGCTGTTAGTGGTACTACTAGGGATTGTTTTTAAGATGAGTGTTTTGTCCCTATTTTGCCACAAATAGGAGAAGTGTAACAATCTGGTGTGGGAATCAACTCAACTTCAAGGGAAAGGATTGCTTCCCCCACCTCTGCTAACTGCAGTACTCTACTTTCTTACAGTTTAGTAAGAAAACTAAAATTGCAGCAGAGATAACCAGGAGGAAAAACTTCAGACCCCAATGGTTTAGTTAACAACCAGGTAACATAGGCAGTGCTTCTGCATAATGCAGTGTGACACCATAAGCAATTTTAATACTACACAACTAAAAATCCTTGGCTTATCTTTAATGACAATTTTGAGGGCTTGCAAAATGGCACCATAGACAGTCAGCAAGGCAAGAAAAAGCTCAGCAATTGGAAAGTCTGATTGGAAAACTGTAGTGATAGACTACTCAAGTTACTACTCAAGCAGCAGAACTAATGATGTATGATCTCTAAAGACCTGTGTTACCTAGGTGTGTTTACACAACCATTACCTCTCTTTTCCCCATCCCACTATGACACCATATCTAATCTGCCTAACCCAGCTTCTGTAGCATCCCCAGTTCCTCTCTGGCCTCCATTCCTGCTCCCTTTGTATGTACAAATAAGAGCCAGCAAAGGCAGGTAGGTTGCAGCCAGGAGAATCCCTCAAATGCTGCCTTTCAGTAACAGCACCAACATAGACCTCTATCCGTTATCTTATAACCTTTAAACTTCATAAAACTTTATGGCCTATAAAAGTTGATATGTTTTTAGAAAGCTTTTATAAATTTGGTATCTTTCTGATCTTTACACCTCTGCCAAATTAATCACTGGGCTCAAAAGCTGCTTTGGAAGTTGGGTGCTTTGGCTGCTTGGGTGAACTCAAGAACGTGTCCCACCACCAAAATGATGAAACAAGACACACAAGACTCAGAAAGCAACATGATCATGAATATCAGCCGGACTGAACTTCAGATGAAGTATCTCAGACTTAAAACCAATTTATATCCTGTAAACAACTTCTGGACCAAAGCTCTAATTACAGCTATTTCCTTCTCAAAGGAATATTTTGCTTTCTTTAGGAACTCTCCTACAGTTCTACTAATGCTGTCTGTTCTGAATGGGATCCGTGCCTTTGCAGAAGAAGCTTAGCAGGATTTACATGCATGGTCACTGCAATAAGGACAAATAATCGTTGGGTATCCAAGTGCAATAAAGCCAACATACACATCTCTGAATGAGCATGAACGTTCATTTCAGAAGACAGTCCAAACAGAAAACCAGCTACCTGGAGACTCCTCAATTACCTGGTCAAGAAGAGGAAGAGGAGCCTCTCTCTCGAGGCAGGCTGGTCCCGTGTACTGAAATAGGAATAGATCTGAAGAGCAAACAAGACGAGCCAAAACACCATGAAAAGCACTGGGACAACCAGCTGGTTCCACAGAGACATTCCCAACGCCAGGAGCCCGTACACCTCCACCACCTGGGCAAGACACAAAAAAGCAATTTGTTATTGGGTCACAGCACCTGGGCTTTGGTAACAGAAGAAAAGTCAACAATAGAGTCACAAGGAAGACAAGGATAATCCACATGGCATCAGCCATCCCAAAGGAAGAGGAGAAGTACATCAAACTACAGTTTGTCAAAGGCAGAGCCCCCAGGTTCAGCAGTGACACATTTCCACTGTCTGGCAGCAGGGACAAGCACGTGACTGTGCAGCAGCCAACCCTCAGACCAGCTCAATGTCCCTTCCTAGTATACCTGGCTTGGAGCTGCTCCCTGCAGCCCACTCACAGCCAGAGGGGTGAGGACTCATGGCCCCAGGTCATGCCAACCCCCTCAGACCCTCCTGCCCAGTTTAAGTCACAGCAATGATGTTTTCTCTGTAGCTTCTGCCAAGTTACTGCACACTCCAGACACTGAAATGAGTCACACCATTAAAGAAAAAGTAGTAAATCTACTTTGCTGACCTGTTTTTAAGGAAAAACTTAATACCTCATACATTTTATGCTTAAGTATCTCAAAAGGATCACACACCTAATCCACTAAGTATTTTGAAATTCATGCCTAAGACTTATTTCAGAAGAGTCTGAAGCTCAAATGACTTCTTTTGTATTGCAAAGACTAATGCAGTCATTTCCAAGAAGCTGGAACTTCGTATATCTGGACTTAACACAAAAGGTCAAAAGGAAACCACTCATAACTACTAATTCTTCATCACCTGCTTTCCACAACGACATACAAGCCATAATGGCAAGGAAATTTTAGTAAATGCTAAAAAAGCTGACAAGCATGAGGGATATGACACTTATGGGACCTGCTGCAGTACTGAGGCTGATGGACAAGCAATATGCTGCTGGCAGGGACACAGTGCCAACCAAGCTCCTGCTTTGCTCACAGGCTTGTCAAGGAAGTGCACCTGCCCTCAGGAGACTCCCCTGGCCTGGGACCAAGGCAAGAAATCCTGTGCAGCTCCTGGCAGAGCTCCACCACATCAGAAAAGGGCCATGCTATGCTCATAATGTAGATTCATAACCGTGAGGCACTTCTGGCATCTTCTGCTGCAAACAGGCAGCCAAGGTTCTGGGCCTGATTTTAAATTATACCATTAGGCACAGTTTAACACACAGACATATACAAAAACCTGCCCTGGTCCACTTGTTAGGGCTTGTCAGGAAACATTCCTGGTGTGTAACATCCCAATATTCACTAACTTTTGACACTGATATCAAAACCGCAATGAAATCCAGACTAAAACAGTAGCAAACTCACAAACACCAGGATAAAGACAGCACTGAAAACCAAGAACTGCTCAAAGTTATAGCGATGGAAATACAAGTAGGAAAATATTCCAGACAGAACAGCAATATTCTCCTCCGGAATACACATCTAAGATTGATTTGTAGCAAGAGTTGCAAACAGTTGCATGAACACGCTGTGAGCCAATGTTTTTTTCTTCTGTTTCAGGAACACATGCAAAGAGCAGCAAGCTCTTGGAAAACAAAAATCCTGTTTTCCCATACTGCCAATACAATGTGAAAATCACTCTCACACAGCTATTCATTGCAACTCTACTACATGCATTTAGAAAAGCAGCATCCAACACTCTTATAAACCCAGTGCTACATGATACAGTTTCTGCCACTTTTTCTGTATTTCCAAGGGAAAAAAATTTTATGCCCGCTGCATAAAAACCCAGGAGAAAGAGTATGATCAGTGTCCAAAGGCTAGGAATACTTCTTCCTCATGACTACAACACTGTAATACAGCTTGGCATGGAAAAACTTGAAATACTGGTGCAGGGGGGAGATAAGCAATTCTAGAGATGAGGAAGAGACTTTGGTAACAGTAATGTTTAGAACACAATTCTGACAAACAAACAAAAAATCAGCAAGAAACAATTATTTCCCCCCTGAACCTGGAATGCATTTGCAGTTAAAACATGTATAAGGTGTTGAAGTGTTCTAAACATGTCTAGTAAAAAGTAGATACAGGTCTCAAATCCACATTTAATATGAATTTGACTTCAGGAAGCTGAACTGTGCATCCATTCATGCACGTGGAAAATGCAAGTGCTGATTCCAACCTGTTGCAAGGCTTCGAACTGTACAACGACATGCAATTGTTTGAGCCCAGATGTTACCACTTGTGCACAGTAAACATGATATTTCTATTCTCAGAACACTGAAGCTTTGCCAGTTAGCTCAAAAATTAGTTTTTAATCGGCCATTCTACAAGGCAGGGGAGGTTTTGAATGAATCTTAGGAAAAATGTCTTCACTAAAGGGTGGTCAGGCATTGGAAGAGGCTGCCCAGGGCAGTGGTGGTGTCACCATCCCTGGAGGGATTTAAATGATGTGTAGATGTGGGACTAAGGGACATGTTTTAGTGCTGGGTTAGTGGTTGGACTTGATGATCTCAGAGTTCTTTTCCAACCTAAACCAATCTATGATTCTGTGGGTGGGGTCAGACCATGCTAGGTGCTGTACAAACACAGAAGGATAATCCTGCTCTGAAGAACAACTACATACAAAACAAATAACCAGACATCAATGATCAACATGACAGGCTGAGACCTTGGCACACCAGACACCTACTGCTGCTAAGTTTTTGTTTGAGTATGACAGATATGACAGTAAACGGGAGCTTTAAAGAAAATTTTCTAAGAGCTTCACAAGTTAGTTTTCAGGCTGCTTCTGGTCTCAGCAAGGCTGCAGCTCTAAAGAAAACACCACAGACCTTTCAAATCACTGTGCAAGTTACAAATCACTAAATCAGTGATTGCTAGAGTCAAAATCAGCTTCCATGTTACTCCCTCTTTAACACTTCTATAATTACGAATACTTTTCATACAGATGGCATTTCTTGAAATGAACAGCTACTACAATTACCTTACCTAATAAGGCTGCAAATAAATTCCCTTCTGACATAATCTTGTCTTTTAGCCTCAATTTGGAAAGGAATAGGCAAAGTTCAAGCAAAGTGGACATGCTCAGCTGGCCAGCAGCATAATTCAGGCTAATATCTTAACTGCTCAGCCATCCAAAGCTATCATAAATTACAGAAAGAAGATGCTATGGATAGGAGCACGTTTGTTTTGCTAAGAAAGCATGAGTTAGCACACACACACACACACACACACACACACACACAGGTGCAGAGAAGACACACAAAGAATTTTTTTTATTTTCTTCCTGCAAAAAAGGCTCAGGCCAAGGAAAATAAAATTGCTACGTTCCCTGCCCTTACCTGGACAAGCTCTCTATATGCAGATTTCGCCAAGTTATAGGGCACCAGGAGATTTGATGCCAGAAAGTAGAGAACTTCCAAGCCCGTGAAAATCATGGCGAATTTGTTGATGATGACGATGGTCTCGAGCGGGACGAGGCAGAGCCGGGCCAGCAGAGGGAGCATGTGCGCGGAGAACAGCCAGATCTGCTTGGTTTTCATGACGCAGGAGCAGAGCGTACACACCACCAGCTGCCCTGGAAACGCGACACAGCAGTTCAGAATCAAGCTGATTATCCCCTTCAGGAAAAAGCGTAGTTTAATACATTATCTCTCCAGAACACCGTTATCAACATCCAGCATATTATGACGGTTCTAACTAGGACATCTCTGTTATGAAACCAGGCTCCTCTCCGCGTCTTTTGCTGGGTCACTAAAGTTACCCTTTCCACACACACTGAATGCTTTCACTTCACAGATTAGTGAGCTGTAAACTCAAAACACATGCAGAATCAAATTAATGTGAAGTCCCAGGAATAAATCATACAGAGGATAACCCAACAAGTCAGCCCTGTTTTTCCTCACCATCCCCAGCTCAGCTGAAACCCCATCAGTATCTGTATACACAGCAGCTTTTCCGAAGCCCAGCTACACTATTTCATCCTGACCTACACAAAAAAAAGTAATCAGAGGTCCCAAACGGCTTTTAGAGCAACAATATTTACACTGTCAAGAGGAATTACTGGCCAAGAACAGCAACAGGAGAACAGCCAGGTCAGCAGCTGAGACTTCAATAATTTCCTAATGCCCTGAGGCAGTTGCTCAGAATTATCACTGAAGCTTGCAAGTGACAGATAATTAAGAACTAAATTCTCTTTGAGGGCTGGTGGGGACACAAGCACGAGCACATCTCCCCCACACACCCAGAGATTTGAAGGGTGGTATTTCTGAAGCACGAAGACCACTCCAGGATAACTGCTCTCATTAGTCACTGAAGTGTTATCCTTGATCCCAGAGGAAACCGTGTGGGGCAAAATGCACATTGCTAAGAACAATCCTCACTCATCATTTTGCAGAAAGGAAAACATTTACTGCGTATTATTTGAAAACAGACTCCTGTCCACCATCTATGATAACTTGTATCCAAATGCCAGGGTACACGGTACTAAATCCAAGTGTTTATGCCTTGTTTTGGAACCACTTCCATAATGTTTGCATTTCACAACTCCCCCTGAAGCCAGGAGCTAGCCTTAGCTAAACAGAGGAACCAGACCAAGGCCGGTAACATCTCTAGATCAGCACGAACTCCATGTGCTCACATAAACTCACTGACCTTGTAAACCCTTCTGGATGGGCTGGGGAGAGAAGCTGCGAGAGGAAAACCAGCAGTACCAGGGTTTTGCTTTTATTCTGCCAAGCTTCCCTACCTAGGGAAGGACTTCTGCTTTCAAAATAACTGCAACTGAGCTGAAAGCAATGCCTCATCTCTACTACTTAAGCATACAAAGTTCTCCCTCCTTCACAGTGTTCTCTTTCAAGTGTAATTCCTACTGTCAATTTGATAGATGTATTTTTGAATTAGCAGATGTCTCTGCAGAACAAGCACCCTTGCTCTCAGCAAGACACTATCAGCATACTGGGTCTTATGAGCCTCAGAGAAAGTTACTCTACTCATCTCTTTAGACGTTCAGCAGACTCCAGCTCTGAAGCATTCTCCCTCTGCTTTGTTGTTCTCTGCCCACACACACGTTGCTACAACCCTATTTAAGACACCACCAGCACACTGCTGTGCTGTAATATTCAGCAGCCTGGCAGGCAGCTTGTGAGGATTTCTGCGACTCATGGTAGCTAAGGCAACTCAGCTTCACATACAAAGGGACACAAACACCAGCATCCAATATGTTCTTCAGGATTTAATAAGAGTGTCGTCATCTGAAGTAAAATACTGCAACAGCATCACATTAAACAATCACTGCTCTCTGGGATGATTCAGGAGCTCTCCGATCACAAATCAAAGCCTCTGAGTTCAGTCTCATCTCAGCAAGCAGCAAAATCTGCTTTTCTCCAACAGGCACATGTGGAGTATGCTGCTCATCCCTGCTCAACTCTGACACTCCCATCTTTGTAATTTAAACATCTGACAAAAGTGACTTGTCATGGGAAGGAGAGCTGTAAACATCCATCAAAGGAAATACATGGAACACTCTCTGGAGGCCCCAGTCTTCTCCCTGAAGTGTGCACCTTGTCAATTCTCAACCCCTGCAGGAAGGACGTGAATGTCTCCAATGGAACGTTGAGTGATGGTGCTTCCCATTTCAAGCTGGGTTAGCAACACCTCAGTTCAGGACAGCCAATCTCTCTCTGCACTAAATCATACTTTATCTCCAGCTGAGGCTGTACAGCATCAGTCCTCAACACCATGCAGCAGGATCAGCCAGAGAAAATTAGTCTGTACCTCATATCAAATAATAGATTTTAACACTCTAGCTATCTGCTAAGACTATCAAATCCAGGTGAATGCACTCCGTAAACTGAAATGCTGTGGACTGAAAACTGACAGACACAGCTAATGAACCCGGCTGCTGCAACGCCCCTGCAAGACACCAACCAGGTACCTCTGCTAGGGAATGAGGCAATAAGGAAGAAATCCATTGTGTGAACTTCCTGCCCATTCTTTTCTCTCCCCAAACTTCCACAAATACATTAAACATTGCTGACAGGTAGCCAGAGCCTCCCAGGTCATAAGCTAATGGAAGATGTTCAACAAGAAAGCCAACATGGCTGTGCCACTGTACAAGCCACTTGGAGTAGAGAAGCATCTTTATTTCATTCACCATTTTAGAAAGCTGATGCTAACAAACAAACTCCCTGGCTACATCAGTGACTGTTACTCAAAAATAGGGTATCCTAAAGTTAATACAGAACCCCATTATTGTGCACTAAGAAGAAGAAAGTCTTCATGGCAGCATGACTTCCAAAACCATGCAGCAGCTTTGAAACATTCACAGCTGACGTGTTCCCAAAGTGGCACACTCATCCAAGGGATCCTCTCCAAAGACATTTCTTTCTTCCATCCAGCCCTCAGGAACATATTATTATCCCTAGACAACAGTCGTCAGACTGAGTTAGATGCAGGGGAATAAATGACTGTGAGATCCCATTCAAAAAGTACTAATGAATAAAAGCATTAACAAAGATGACACTTGTGAACCAACTGGCACCCTGTACATCATTCCCTTGATTCTGAACAGAACTTGAGGAACCAGAGCTGTACCAGTAGCAGCATTATTCCATTTCCTCATGCACCTGCCTTGGTGCCTCTGTCAGCAGTGCTGCAGCACAACACTGTCAGGATGTGAGAAAAAGATGGAGCAAAGCACCTGTACCTTCATTTTGTTGTGAAGATGACACTGCTCAGTGCTGTGCGTTCCTGAGACTCCACTGAATAAATACCCTTGTACACAACAATTTGAGAAAGTATTTCACATTTACACAAAACACTATCAAGCCTCATAGCCCACTTTCACAAGTCTTCCCCAAAGATGACTGCTTGTCATTGAGACCAAAATTGCACTTTAAAGTTGACTTTAAAAGAATAAGGAAAATTAAGAATGGGGATATTAAGTATGTTAACATATGTACATTTGCTAGTACAGTCACAAGCACCTACAATAAGAGGACACTCTAGTCTGGCACCCACCACAACCCAAAACTGTATTGAATAAACCAATTACATTTTCCTCCCTTATTTTTAATCCATATTAAAACCTGGATGAGGCATACTGGGTTTGACTCAGTTTAGTTTCTAAGTGTTACTGAACAACACAATGGCTCCTGATCTCCTCCTGCCCAGGCCTGCCTGCTGCTTTGTGAAGCTCTCTGAGGGATTCTGCTTTACCACAGAACCCTGCATTGCACCTTAGAGAGATTCAAAGGACTAATGGCAAACATTTTCTCATAAAAAACATGCCAGAAGCTTTAGTTGTACTTTGGGGTCATTTGACAAGACAGAAAAATATATCTAGGAATTCAAAAGAGAAGAAACTATACCTAAATAATATTTCCTTAAAAATCACCAATGTTACTTCTATTAGAAGTATTAAAAACAAAGACAAATGCCACATTTGAAAGTAAGGATGCAGGCAAACAGGAGATGTGTAAATTCTGTCAGACATACTGCAAAGTAGGAAACCCATTTCTATCTGCCAGTAGCAGCTGCAAGTAAACAGAAAGCAGCTGAGTTTTGCCAACAGTACATGGCTGACTAAATCTGTCAATAATCTGATGAAAACCATAGATCTTAGTGAAAGGAATTAAGGAAGATTTTTCTTCCAAGCTTGTCTCAGGCATCATTTTAAAATACACATGGTGTGTGTGTGTATTCCAGTATTCTCTCAGGAGAACATATGGTTTGGTGTAGCAACCTTAACGCTGAATTTATTCTCTTCCAGTCAAAGTTCAAAGGGTAATGAAACAGCCTGGAAAGTCCAATTCTTCACGATTTAGTTGGGATTTTTAGGTAGACAAGTTATCTCTGCTATTAATCAAACAATTTTAATGTGTTTGATTTGTTATTCCTTAACTCTTTCGTTAGGAATATCCCCGAGACTTTGTAAAAAAAACCAGTAGCCTCTACTCTCATGCACACACCCACCAATATATTTCACCAGTTTTTCTAAGAGAATGACAATGTTCAGCTATAAAGCCAATAAAGGATTAATGTGTACAACACCTGAATTGACAAAAACACTACAAACGCACATTACTATTGAAATTTCTACAGTACTTTTCACATAAAGGTTATTATAGACACTCCAGTTGTCCTGAATCAGACTGCAAGTCTGAGAACAACAGAGGCAGAGCACGACAAACAGACCTGGAAAATATTTCAGAGCTGCAAGTATGGGGTACTGGTAAATCAGTGGCATAGAAAAAGCCAGGCAGGATGCAGCTATCTTCCCATGCCTCTTGCATATTAATAAGAATCACAACAAGTTAAAGTAATAATACAGATTTGAAACCGAGAGCTAAAACATGCATAGGTTTCAACGAAGAGAATTAGAGCTCTCTCCTCTCCATTATTTAAAGCACTTACCTACTAAAGCAGTCATGAAACGGTTCATGGAGAGAGGCTCCAAGTACATTGGTCCTTCATATCCTGATTCCAGTTCGCTCCTCACGTAATCCCTAAAAAAACAAACCCACAAACTATTATGACCCATCTGATCAGACAAGAAGCAATTTATTCATTCCACATATATGTAACTTCAGTGTATGTCACAGCCAATTAACTAAATTGCAAAGAGCAATATTAACACTACTGTTCCAGCAGCCGCACTGATGGAAGGATCTGAGGCATGACTTAAGCGAGAGCAGAATTATCTGTAATTAGACTCACTGGCAGAGCTGTAAAAATCCTTTGGGACATCCAAGCTGTTCTTCAGAGCATGGCCTCAAACTGCTTATTGACAAAGCCTCTTAAGCACCATTCCATTTTTAAGTATCCTTATTAAGTGTTTTCCTTCCTAACAATAATTTCTTTTTGCACCAGCAATGTGTGAAAAAAAGATTTGAGAGCTTGACAGAGAAATCTTCCAATTGAATGCTTATAGTATTTTGCACCTAACAAGTTCTGTGCGTTGAATTAAAAAATAGGTATGAAGGAAAAGAGACAGTCGTGGACCAGAGTCAGGAACAGAGTTGCTATATCATCCCTTCATCCAATGTGATTTAAAAGTTTAGTTCTATCCTGGGAAATTTGGGGGGTACCCTCAAACTGATAGAATGCTACTGACAGACACAGTAAGAGAGTCTGAAAATCAACGGATTATTCTCCTCAGAAAACATGGGTGGTGAGGGTGGGCTCTGGCAACCAAAGGTAAGAACCTGAGGAGCCGGGGCATTTTTCTGCTGTTGGTGATCATCCATTGGCTCTGCCCTCACGTAGGTTAACACATATTACATCAACAGAACTCAAACACGAACCTCACACTAAGAGCAGGCATTCCACACTTTCAGCAGCTGATCCTGGAACAGCACAGCAGGAATTCTCCAGTGGCTCCTTAATCCCCTGCCATGAGACAGCAGGCAACACTCCTGACCTTTCGCATCCAGAACCCCAGCCCGTTTTTGTGCCCTGCCCTGTGACCCTTCCAGCTCCACTCCAGGATGGCTGCAGCTCCACCCTCCTTAGGGCACCAGCAGCTCTGACCTCAGCAGCACAAAAAGCCTGTATCTGGCTGATCCTGTCCAGCCATTCATGTCTACCTGCATCACATCCCAGGAATGCCAGACAGACACACTTGATCTGACCCCGCACAGAGCTCGCAGAGTCTGTTTGCTCCGGGGGTAATTCATTTATGCCAGGTTTATTTTTATCAGTGAGGCAAACCACACTTGCTGGGAACAGATGCAGACAAAGCACAGAAAACAGGACCAGAAACCACAGCCAATACAAGAATTGCTCTTTTTATTTTAGTGGAGAAATAGATGCAACTTAGTGTTGCTGGAACGATTCACTTCTCCCCAGAAATGTGGAAATATACCCTTCTCCAAGTATTAGCTTGCTACCCCAAGCAAAGGTATTCACATTTTCACTTGCAAAAGATCTCTGAAATTCAAGACATAAATCTCAAAGTACTATAACAAACACTCCAAAGCCTGTTCTTCATAGCTGACAACGCTGCCTACTCACAGCAGCTTTTCAGGTGTCATAGTATATGTGAGGTAGGTTGAAATGGGTCCTTTAAATTGCAACCTTAAATTAAAAACATATGAGGACTGAAAAGGCACCTAAGAAGACAATTCTAGACAGAAATTTCCCCCTTGTTCTCCAGGTATAGCTAAGCACAAGTGCTTTTTTTCCACCTTCCAAAATCTGTAAGTATGTAATCCTTGGGGCAAAGATCTTTTTTTATTTATTTATATCATATGGACCAGCAGAAAGCACTTTCTGAAAGCATCAGCAACACAAACAGGATAATCCATCAGAGCTACAAAAGAGAGACAACAGTCACAGCACTTGCAACATGTTGAAGATGGCTTTTTGTCTTAGCAAAATCATGCTCCATCCTCAATTTTTGGGTGAAAACACTGGCTATTTCTAAGCTGCTAGAAGGAAAGCAGTGAAGACATCAAGTTTCTTCTCTATCTGTTAGGAAACAGGTTACAAAATCATCCAGGACACCAAGTGCAGCAAGATGACCTTACGCAACTTAGCTAAGACACACAAACAAAGCTGCACTTACAGTTGCTTCTTCAACACCAGAACGTGCTTGGAGATGACCCAAATTTCTTCGAGCTACATTTCGTGCTGTTGTCTGATTCAGTCATCTGCACAGAGGTCTGCACTTGGCTGAATTCTCTAAGTAACTCTCAATTAGAATTGAGCTTTAGGCCCACCAGCTTGGAGAAGCAATGTTTTAAGATCTCCTAAATTTTTTAAACAGTATTTGTAGATGATGTCTGAATGAGGAAAGTGAAAGCAATGATTCTCTTATTACCAGTACAAACACAAGGATCTTTTGGCACAGACACCAATCAGAAGATGCCTCGAACAGCTGCAGTGCCATACAAGATGCTGAAAAAAGCAAGTGCCTGCACTCAATTTTGATCAATTAAAGCTGTATTAATCTGCAGCTTTTACATTTGAGAATTGTTCACTTTACTGCAGCAATGTAAGAAAACAAGAATGCTAAAATCATTATTTACAAGTTAGTGAAATGACTGAAACTACATTACTTTGGAATATTAGGATTTAAGAATAAAGCTTAGATCAGACTGCCTGCTGTTCATTCTGTAGTTGCATTCTCATTTAATCCAGCTTCTGGCCTGCTAACAGGTACCCATGGACAGCCATGACTAACCTTGCTCTGCAGAGGTATAGAGACACAGTGCTTCACACGTGACCACTTTTTTGTTACTGAAGTGCAGAAAGGTCCTCCATTACTACAAACATGCTTTATAATTGACATAAGGCACAGTGGTTATCTGACGTAACCGACTCATATTGCTGACATTTACCTTGGCTGATTAAGCTCCACTGTCAACATCAAACACACTCTCATAGGTTTCTAAAGTCTACAGACAATCTTAAAATTAAGTGTATTTTAAGTTTATCCACAAGAAAAAATTCAGTCTCTTGCTCCCCTGCTTCTCATTTTAAGCTCTGTGAGGCTCAACACACTTGGGATACAATCATCATAAAACTGCAAAACATGAAATAAGATAATGATGTGGAGTCCAGTTTTAGCATTAACAATGTGTTTAATTGCATCACCTCTATTCTGCATAACTGCATCATTTATTTTCCCAAGCTGCTTTTTCTGGAAATGGGTAAAAGAAATGTGATCCTTTTAAGCAAGACATTTGTGCTACTACATATGAAATAAAACCAGCATCCACCTTCCTTGTCAAGAGCAGCAGAACTGTGGTAAATTAATTTGGTGAATTCTTTTAAACACTACTCTTTTGTCTGAGTAGTTTGCCTTAGCATGAGTAGCTGAAGTTGCTGGAGTCTTCAGCCACAAGGTGCAAACTCACACCTAGGAAAGCTGAACTTATCTTGAACTTCTGCTCAGTTACACAAAGGGAGGCCCTGGGACCACTGTGAACTCTGGTTCAACCCCGCCAGATAAAAGCAGCCAAAACCCACCTGGAGACAGAAAGAATCCAACAGGGAACAAGCAGACCCCACACCAAAACCCAGCACTGGACCAAGACATACAGCAAAGCACATGAAGAGTGTGTGAAGAACGGGTGTGTTGACTGTAAGGGTACAAAGGCCCAGGGATTTCTGTGTTCTGGGTCCCTGGCTGGAGGCACCCAGCTCAAGCTGTTCCTATTGCTGTGCCACTCACTTCTTAAACTAATCTTTCTTGGAACTGGAGGCTCTGCTGCAGGAAACCAGATGGGATGTCAGCACACCACCTTCACAACCTCTTGTCTCCAAATTTCCAAGTGCTGGCGTCGGGTGAGTTCACCAGGTACCTCTGGAGCAGGAGGCATTGAAGGGTGAGTGTTAAAATGCCCTAAGCAGATTTGGAGAAAGTCCTGCAGTGGGTTTGAGCCCCTCTCAGAATCAGGGTGTGTGTGAGTCCCTCCCCTACTGCAGCTCACTTAGAGCTGCACAGCCCGACCAGCGTAACATGCACGTGGAAAGGGGGTTCAAGTCCCAAATGTACTGGGGTTCAAGTCCCTCTTAACAATGGGAAATATAAGCCTTTAAATTCAAACTGTTGGCCAAATCTGAGACAAAGATTGGATCCAGCTGCACCTGCATTCCTCACTGAGAAGGCATTTAGAAAGCAAGGGGGTCTCCATGACAGTCTTTTTTGCTGTTTTTTCTTTATTCTTTCTGGTAACAGGGAATAAACTCAGCGTAGAATAGGGGATGCCCTTGGCCAAGGTATTGCAAAATTGGGAAAAGATTTATGGTACAGCTCAATTATCTAAAAAGCACACAGTGGCCTTGTGCCAGGAGGGATGGCCATATATTACTAGGACAGCTGGTGGGGGCCCCAGGAAATTTGGCCACTACATGGAACTTTCAATCAATTAAGACTCACTTATTTACGACACCGTTTAGAGGATAAAAGCCCTGGACAAATGCATTACTGTTTTAGGAAAAGAAAATTGGATACACCATTCTCACGTCAAACCAGTGGTGAGTAACCAGCCAGCTAATGAATGATGGCACTGGCAAGAACTGATACTCTGAAGAGATGAAGAGGGACAGCTCACTCACTACTCTTGGTGCTGTTAACCCAGATGACCACAGCTGCATGGCTAAGCATAAAATCAATGCACAATTCAGTGTGGTATAAAGTTAACAAGACTAAAGCGGAGGTAATTCATGTAGATTGTTAGGGGCTGGGTGACCAAACCTCTCTAAAAAGAAGGAGCTCTCATTTTTAGTTGTGAATTGGATACAGCTCATGACCCAACTTTACAGAGATAGTCAGCAAGACCAAAGTTCACTGCCCAGTGCTACCACTGTTCTACATTCAATTCCAGCTGCTATGTGTGGATGGACTCTGGAAGCAAACATAATATATGTCAATGTGACCTGTGAAAAAAAATTAACTTAATACCAATCACCATCTCACTGCCCAGCACAACGAGCTTAACTACCACCCCTCCACTGGAAAGGGAGGAGTTAATGCCACAAATTTCTGGAATTGACACTGGCTCTTAGCTGCATCCAAGCACAACAGTAGATACAATCTATAGTAGCACACAACCATAGAGAGAAGGGGAAGGGTATTATCTTACTCATTGAAACAAAAAAAAATTAAAATTGGGAAAATGCAACTGACTTTGAGGGAGAATTCCAACTGTCGTGGCATACAGCCAATTTCCCATATAATCCCAAAGTAATAAGGCCACAGATTTGGTCTCAACAATATGCAACACATCTGAAAACACCACACCCCCAATCCCCGTGTTAGGATTGAATCACAATGGAACTGCACTCTATCCACTAGAACAGAGTATGGGCCCGACAAAACAGTATCAAATGGCAGAGTGTCAGTGGTTATGTGCATGTTGTAGGAGAACAGGAATTTATTTGTAAAACCATCAAAGCTCAAGACATTTGTTTTGACACTGAACAAAACATCTGTCACTTGAAATACATTCCAAAGAAATCCCCGAAACTGTCCTTGTAAATGTTGGAAAAGGATGTGTTCATGTAAGAACTCTGTAATGTTATGTTTGTAAATAACATCACTGTAGGGACAAATAATCACTCAATTGCTTCTAACTGTAATAACACTGTAGGATGCAATTTTAATTATTCAGCTCCTCTTATGTCCTATCAATGGTTACAGTCCAATTATACTTAAGCTAAAATTTACTAGCTATTCCCCTCAGAATGAATCCTGCATTGGTGAGGAAGCTACTGAAAGACGATGGCCTGTATCAACTGCTGGAACATGTCTGGAACAATGGACAATAAACTCCATTACCATTCAGTGCAGAAGAGATGCATCATGTCATGGAAGGAGTGAAAGAAGGAGGTAAAACACTGATGTTGGAAACAGCAATGGGAATCTATATTCAGATGCTCCATCCAATGGTGACCTTGCTCAGTCTGACTACATTGTGACTGTTGCCCATAGTAATGTTGTCTGTAAGACTGAGGTTTGTATTTAAAGGCCTTGAAAGACTCCATTAGATCCTTTTGATACATTAGCAGGAATGCTAAATAAAAAAGCAGGACTGTTGTAAATTAAGTTTAGTTAACTGTTCCTTTAACTGTATCCTTTTGTCTGAGTGGCTTTGCTCAAAGTGAGCAGTTAAAACTACTGGAGTCTTAGGCCACGAGCTCCAAACTCCCACCTGCTCCAAGCTCCCACCTAGAAAAGTCAAACTTATCTTGAACTTCTGCTCAGTTACACGAAGGGAGGCCCTGAGACCAGTGTGAACTGGAAGATAAGGAAGCCAGGACTCTCAGCAGAAGGTGCCACCCAGCCAGATAAAAGCAGCCAACACCCACCTGGAGACAGAGGAAGGATCCAACAGGGAACAAGAAGACCCCAGACCAAAACCCACCACTGCACCAAGAGTGTGTGAACAATGGGTGTGTTGACTGTAAGGGTACAAAGGCCCAGGGATTTCTGTGTTCTGGGTCCCTGGCTGGAGGCACCCAGCTCAAGCTGCTCCTATTGCTGTGCCACTCTATTAAGTTTATTTCTCCTGAAATTGGAGACTGCTGCAGGAAACCTAGGGCAAAGAAATTTCATTAACAGGGATTTTGGTTTTTTAAAGCTGACTTCTCTTTTTTCCATAAACAGATGGTATGTTATTTCCACCCAAATTGCCAGGTTAGCATGCTACATACAAATGTCGCATCTTCTTGGATGCTCCAAGTATTCACAAATATTACTTAAACCATCTTTACACATTAAGGTAATTCTCAGCTCTGCAGGCAAGGAAAAAAACATTTAAGAAATTAAGTGACTTGTCAAGGTCACATAAACCTGGAAGTCTGAAGTCAGAGCTTAACTATAAAATTCAGATGATCTTATTCCCAGACTTGCAGATGAACTGCAAGCTATTTCTGGGGTGGAAAAAAAGCACTGAATGCTGAAGTCTTTCAACAGCTCAGAATTTCCAGGACACTGCAGAGTCACAAGTGCCAGATGATTCTGGTCTTGTTCTATAATTTGCACTAACCAAACTGGCCTGAATATAAGACCTCTTCATCAGTCTTAAATAGCATCCCAAATGGTAGTGCATGCAGGCAAGTCCCTGGAAGTTTTCAGCTCTAAGCAGAATTACTAACAAAAAACACTAAAGAACAGTTTGCACATGTGACTACTGTATGTCTTGTTATGATCAGGCTGCTAAATAGAAACATCAGTTGGAATTGGATAGCTTTGGCAATAAGAGGAATGGCTCTGCCAACAGATTTGTCTGTCACATTTTACTATTTTCAATATGAAAACTAATGGGATTCAAAAATTCTTTTGTAAAGCTAAATCAATGTCACTCCCCACATGTGATTCTCTGATTACACAAAGGTTGCTGCTGAGAGCCCCTTGCCTGTGCTTCCTTCCAAACCAAATCAGCCTTATGTCTAGGGAATGGATAAGCTCACTCAAAAGTGTCAGCAGCTACATTTGCCTTGCAAAATACCTCAGGAATACTGCTGGACTACTTGAATCCAAGACATCTTTTAATTAAATATATTTTTGTGCTAGTTGATGCAAGATTTAATTAAAGTCTTTATTAAATCACTCCAGAAGTACCCAATATAGAAAGCTTAGTATGAACACAGGGAACAGCCCAAGCAATAGTTACCAAACATGTTACAGTGAAGCCTGTAAAGTTTCAAACCTCACAAAGCAACAGAAGTCAGAATTTCTATTACACAGAAACACAAACAAAAAAGGTACTTAAAGCAAACAGTGCTATCCCTTAATGTATCAACCAAATGCATACCATCTCCCCTTCTTTTAAAGACCCAGAGTGGCATAAACATCTCCAGCTGTAAATGTTCTGGACCAAAGCCCTGTGTCTGATAGGAATTTGTGACTAACTTAATTATTTCAACCAAGTTCTTAAATAGTGTTTAGATTGCTCTTTTTAATACATAAGCCTTTAACCCTGTAAGAAACACCCACAAACTCCATCTGTAGTAACTCAGGACTCCCCTGAGGATGACAAATAAAACTCTTTCCTTCCTACTGAGGCAATAAGGGGTTATAATTCCTCTCTTGTACACTCATCCTTTCAGGAAATCACTAACTGCAACTCTGACAGCCACAACAGTGACATGTCACAAAACCTTCATTAACACTCCTCTGAACCACAACATATCGAGAAAGAGACATTCCAGCAAATGCTTTGGAACAACAATTTTGACGCGGAAATAACAAAACTATCACTTCCATTAAATCAATTGAAAGCACATTTTTAAATGTTTCCCATCAGCAGGCACCAGAACAAGTCAGGCTCAAATCCATATTTTCAAAACTTCCCATGCAAAGCCTTTAATGTGCTGGCAGTGTCTTTGGTTCCAATTAAACATCGTGTCAGTATGAAAGTTTACACTGGCTTTCAACAGATTTGGCTGGGGCCAAATAAAGATGGTTGATTTTGTCTTGTTTGACTCAAGAGTTCTCCAGCCTCTCGCTCTGCATTTTAGATCCAAAACACCCGTTTCCATTGTAAATTCATCTTTGTGTAATATATTTTAAGAACAGATTCCACTATTACTTTGCTTTTACTATCTTCCAGATCTCTATTTGCTCTCTAACCCACAGTGCCAGGAAACTAAAAGTAACATCCTGTCTGCTGTGTAGAATGCTCCAGTGCTGAAAGCATGTTAGCCGAGCCATTGAGTAACTTAGATTACTATATCAGAGGCCACATTTAGTCTTGTGGTAAGTGCTTTCTCTTCTTAGATTAGTGGACATTACACTCCACAGATAAGCAGCCCAAAGTTCCTGGTGTATTTTCAATGACTTAAAAGAACTCCTTGACTGCATATTTAACTCTGTAAACTTTTCCAAGACTAAGAACAGCAAGATAAATTCATGTGTCTGACAGAGAAAAAAAAGGCCTCCACAAAACCATTTACAGAAGATGTTCACAAAATAACAGTTATTTTTCTAATTCCCAAACCAAGCTAACAAAATTAACCCATTTATTCTTACCTGGAAATTTGGTGCCCAGCATAAAGCAGCAGTGCAGTCAGAAAGTACAGGTAAAGCTGAACCAGGTGTTGCCTTGGTAAAGTTAAGAGCACAACACTTAGGATGTAACCTGTAACAAAAGGCAGAAATCGATATTTAAAAAAATACTATCTAAATTAAAATAATTAATAATTTAAGATGGGGCCACACAGGCTGTATTCCATACTAGTCAAATTAAAGCACATTCCAGCTATCAGAGTTGCACAAATCAAGGACAAGACTCAGCACAGCCTAGGATTTGTAAGCATTTATCCCAGCAGTTCCTGTACTTCTTGTTAGCATTTAGTGAAACTGTTGAAAATGACCAGATGCAGATCCAGCTTTATTCTTCAAGACCACAGCCTGGCTGCTCAGCAGCCTCTCCCAAAAGCACAACACTGATCCTTTTTTCATACATACTCTCACTGGAATACTCAAATAAAGCAGTACTTTAAAGTCCACTTCATAACTGGGTGGTGCACGTCCATACTCTTCTCCCTCCCAGACCAGCTGCAGGTCAAAAACCCAGCACATGGTGCCCTTACTAGTACTTATTTCCAAGCTCTCCATCACTGCACAGCACTCATGCTCTTTCTGAAGGTCAGCTCAAGTGCCTGGCACTGAAATCCATTTAGGAAAACAACTCAGCAACAGCCAACAACTCCCCTGAAGCTAAGAACAAAAGGCTATAGAAGAATTTATCCTGACCCTTACAGCCACACCAGTCATGTTACATTTAAAGTTTCATACATCTACTCAGCAACATGAGGTACAGTCTTTTTAGCTGAGTTAATTTACACTTCGAGTTTTTAAAATATATTCAATAATGCAATTCCAGATTAAGCAGTGGCACCACCAGGTGCTATGGAACAGCCTGGGAACACAGCATGTTCCAATATTTGAGGAAGATACTATTTCAGAATTAGTATTTATGTAGAAGTATTTCAAGGCTGCTCAATGTCTGCCATTCTCAATAAGCCACCTCTGTAAAATTCTACCAACAGTTTGGTCTTCAAAAAGGTGTCTTGCAAGATGCTCCTAGAAAAGGCACCAGACCCACATGATGCCAAGCAGAGAGAGATTAGTTCAGATAAGACAAATGAAAGGATCAGTGACAGACAGACACGGCTTACTTACTTACCTTTTAAAAATACCAGTATATAATTTCTGTATTTAACATTAAAGATAATTTTTCAATTACCTTCATGAAGTAGATGTGCCAAGTTGCACATTCGTCTGAGAATGTGCCTTTTCACAAGCTGAAATATTTGACGGTTTCTTTTATTAAAATCAAGTATCATACAAGTCACTGGTTTGTGTACAGTATCACTTGACCAGAGGGCTGGAGCACCTCGCCTGTGAGGACAGGCTGGGAGAGCTGCGACTGTTCAGCCGGGAGAACAGAAGGCTCCAGGGAACCTCACTGCAGCCTTCCACTACTTAAAGGGGGCTTGTCACAGAGATGGAGACAGAGATTTTAATAAAGCCAGTAACAACAGGACAAGGGGTATTGGTTCTAAACTAAAAAAGGGTCAATTTAGTCTAGATGCAGGGGCAAATTGAGTGTCATGAAACACTGGAACAAGCTGACCAGGAAGGTGGTAAATAACTCATTCCTGGAAACATTCAAGATCAGGCTGGAGTGGACTCTAAGCAACCTGATCAGTTGAATAAATCTCTGCTCATTGCAGGGTTGTTGGTCCAAATGACCTTTAAAGATCCCTTCCAACCCAAACCATTCTATGGTTCTACGATTTTTATTTTGAGCTTTTTTAAAGGGGCCTGAAATACCAGCCTTCCTCCTAGCAACTGTTTTATACAGGATAACCTGCTTCTACGTAACACAGCACATCAGATGTTCTACACCATTAGTTTTCTTAAACATCTGTATCTTCTGGAATTCCTGTTCTCTGTTCACCACTTTCCGTCTACCGAACACACAAACGACAAGAGCAGGAACTCCTCAGCAGTCTCCATGAAGACATTTAACTACCTTGCACCACACACAGCCTCATGAGCCAGCTCCAGAGCTCTCAAAACATCTGAAGACATTCTTAGACCTCACCTCTGCTACATTCACTCCTTTCCCTTGATTCCTTTTTGAGGGACAAATCTCCCTGTGGAACAACCCACAAGCATTTATCATTCCAGCACGTGAGTCAAATCTCTGTAAACCTTTCCTTCTCACTGTAGCCCGTGACTCACCTTCAGGTGGAGAACTAAATGGAGTTTATTATGCAGTCTTTTATTCCTCTATTACTCTATAAATAGTCTTAGAATACCTGTTTACTGTATCTGTATTTAAGCTCTGCCATCTTTACCTTATTCTATCACATGAAAGTCTGCTCCTTGGCCACATGATGATGTACCTGAGCGATGTTAGGATCATTTCTGTAAAAGTAAGACATTTTAGAGGGCAGTAACTTCACTCTAACACAGACGGGTTACATGGAAGGATTTTAGGGATTACTGAAGTTCATTCTTCTCTACATGATCACAACTTTAACCAAAACAGTTAGGATCCTTCAGGATGCAATGAAGGAGTAGAAAAAAGAAAAGGCCTAAATCAAAAGATGAGAAGACTGCTGTCACTGTGCCTTCTAACCAGCAGGCTTCCACACAGCACAGATGCTCAGAACTGTGCAGGGAAGCAGCACAAGACAGCCAAGGTTACTGCAGAAGCTTGAGCAATGAACTCCACCGCTCAGGAGTTTGGGCTGGAATGTAAATGTTCACTTTGAAGCAGCCATTTGGCTTAATTGTTGGATTTTGAAGAGGAGGGGAGCAAGAGACTTTTAGAGTAGTTCCTGTTCACTCTTATTTACAATTTCCTCTTGTGGTTTGGTAAGAGGGAGATTTCAACACACTTCACACTGCAATATTTGCATACAAGCTGCAGAGGCCCTATTCCCAAAGTGGTACAAACATCATTTTTATCGACAATGCCTCTGCCAAAAAAAAGGCAAGTAATTCTTTACCAACTGATCTGATTGCAGAAGAAAAGGACGACAAGCTCAAATTCAGACATACTTACAATAATATTCTATTCCCTTTGATCTCATGCAGACAAATGATGTAATTAGTGTATGGCGTAAACAAGATTCCACTTCAAAAAAAAAACAAGGACCAGGAAATGAAATTTCTCACAATATCTTTCTCATCTAAATCATTATATTCTGTTTTGATTTGCACCTCCTCTGCCTGAAGAAAACACAATGCTGAGAACATACATCCCTTTGGAGAGAGTCCCCACACACAAGGACTTACAGTCTGAGAAACAGTCATCCTGCTGGGTGACCTTCAGCCATGGGTTAACAGTAACTAATGCTCCCTTCCATCCAAATGGTTTTGAGTTCTGTGCCAGCCATGAGCACTCCCCTCCCTTGATTTAGGCCATGCTATTTTTGCTCTTGGGGCTTGGTGCATTGTCCCTTTTGACTCATCACATACATTTCTGTTCAAAGCAAGCAGCAGGCTCAGGGAAGCCCAATTCCTGCCTCAATAAAGAAATGGTTCTAACACATGTTAAAAACAAACAAACAAAATTTTAAAAAGACAGACCAAACTCTTCCCTGAATACAGTCATAGTGACAGGACAACAAGACACCTGCACCTTCCAGCTATAAGGAGCACTACAGAAGACACATTCTGCCAACCTTAAAAATACACAAACCCCCCACTCAGTTCCTGTTCAGGAGCACAAGGAAGGAGAACTTCTACTGCCTCTCATGGAAGATGGCACAGATTTAGGCCCCACTGGAGAAAGTAAACTGTGAAAGTAATACCAAGCAGAAAAGCCAGGTTAAACACTGCTGGACAAGAACACGTATTAACCAGTTCACAACCTCACTGACAACTGTTGATTCAGCTCCATGAAAACCTCTCACTGTGCAATGCTCATTGTTACAGTGAGCAGCAGCCCACAGACTGCCTTTCAGCAATCTCTCTCCATTTGTGCACCACCAAGGTGTTTCCCAGCTTCTCTCACCCAAATTACCTCTTTGCCGACTCAGGTGTCTGAGGTTTATTGACTGCACACAATGGAAGCTTCTGGAACATGATCAAAGTCGCAACTCATCCTCTTTATGGAACACTTTAGTGCTCATTTGCATGATTACAGATCCCTTGTGTCCATTTCATATTATTACTCACAGTTTCCTGCACATTTAGTTTAAAAATGAGAACTTTGCACATCAAGGAGTTCGTAATATTTTTTAATAAGGTCACACCAACTCTTGGAGTGCCAGAAATAAGAGCACGATTGCTTGGATTCTACCAAGAAACTAATTTAGAGGGCCCTACCTTCCCACTTGCCCATATCCGGTGAGGGTAAAGGAGCAATTTGCTGGAAAGCAGCAAGTTGTGAGCCACAGACTCCATCATAACACCAGGCTCTTCTGACTCCATGAGGGATCAATGCACTCTGAGTTAGCCACT
Source organism: Atrichornis clamosus (assembly GCA_013400975.1). NCBI lineage: Eukaryota > Metazoa > Chordata > Aves > Passeriformes > Menuridae > Atrichornis > Atrichornis clamosus. Next base: position 45,676 of record WBMZ01008719.1, read on the forward strand.
GCACTTCAGCCAAATCCTTGACTGTCCCCATTTCGGTTTGCTCAGGCAACTATCTGGCCACAACATGCAAGTACCAATAACACAGGACACACTTCTGAAAGACTGCATTTTAGATGGCAGAAGTATTGTAACAACAACTGGCACCTTTATTTTCAGTGTGTCTGATTCTCAGGATGACCAATCACCAAGCTCGTAACACTACAATTTACACAGACATTTAATAAACTGTCAATGTCTTAATCATCTCTCAAGTGTGGATGGTTTTTAAAAGATATTTTAGAGCTCAGGGTAGTTTAAGACGTGATTCACAGGTTACCAGGAAGATTTTGTGACCTCTTCCCTGGACATCAGCTCAAGTCCACAAGACCTCCCAACAGCCACTTATTTTTATGTCATGTAAAAGAGGAGACAAAAAACTCTTGTACATTCTCAATTTGTATTAAGCATCCTTTGAAGGTAACTCAGACAACTGGGTCTTCTGACTGGACTGGGACAGCTCTGCTGTCCTTCTTAGAGAGTTGTTACCTGCTCTTAAAAAAGGCATGTCCTACAGACCCTCCGCCAGCACACAGAAACACCCTCCTGCATCAGAGGTGGCTCCAACTCTTGGCTCATGCAAAATCTGCCCCACAAATCAATGCAGGAGCCATTGAGAGAGCACATAAACACCAAAATCCCTCAGTCTCAAGCAGCCACTGAGGCAGCAGAAGCACCACCAGGAAGGGCAGCTTTCACCCAGCCTGTGTCACCCCTGCTCCGCCAGTACCTGTTCCAGGCAGCATTCGTGTGGCTTTGTGATGTACTGCATTTCTGGGGAGTGATGTTTTTGCACAGCAGTGCCAAGGCACACCTCTTCCTCACCCTCCCACTCAGCCAGAGCTCCTGAACAAAGCACTGCAAGAAGTGCTCTACTTGGAACTAACATGGCAAATACTCTGCCCTGCAGAAAATGCTGGAAAATTAGTTCAAAACTGAGAAAGCACACATCCAAACATACCTGCACACAAGGAAATTAGTATTTACTCAGTCATGGCACAGTACAACCGTAAACAGAGATCAGAAATCCTGTTATCAACATCTGCACATCTCAGTGAAAATAACGCCAACAAAACAATTTACTCATTACTGGGGTACTGCCATCAACAGCTGTTTCTTGAATTTTTAAATGTAAAACAGATGGGGCACTCTAGGTATAAATAACCCAAGAAACTGAGTTTTTTACAGACTTGCAGTATTGTCTGAACAAATAAAATGGACTTTTGATTCTAGTTCTGCCATATGATTCAGAGGCTGTTTCTAAATCATTAAGACAAGCTTCCATGCTGTCATGAGACTGGTATTCAGAGTCAAAAATTTTAAGCATCTCCTTTCAGAAGGCTACTAGTGGCTTTTTTAAATTTTTTTTTTTTAATAAGTAGTGAAGTGGGTTGCCAAAAAGAGATACCACTTAAATATAGGAAAGTTACCTGAAAGGATCCATATGCAGAGAAAGCTGCTTAGTAAAAGCCTACAACACTAAGGGAGCAGTATAGGAATCTTCAGTCCTGAGGCAGAAAATGAAATAGGGTTGTGCTGGATTTTGAGCATGGCACACTCTCTACCTCCTTCTGTGTCCCACCAACTGCAGCATACACTGCATTTTATCCAAAAAGAGAATGAGAAGACACAACAAGTAATTATTTTAAGAAATAAAGACCAAGTCCATGTCATGAAATTGCACTTGATTAAAAATAGCTACAGTTTAAAATAAAATAGTGTCACTCAGAAAATAGTTCTACTATCCATTTATCTAAGAGCTGTTGGCAGGATAGAAGATATGGGGCAGCAAACCCAGAGATGCTGAATCTAAGCAGCACCTCATCTCTCTATGCATTAACTGCATTTACACATTTAGTCATGCATCCTCTTCTCACAATTTTAGGAAATTTGTTTCTATAACGAACCAGCTTCTTTCTTCTCACACTGAAGCTTCACTTGGCACTTCTTACTGTGTTTGTACCAGAGTACAGTATCTTTCCCCTTAAAAAGCAACATAAAAAAAGCAATCCAAAGAAAAGATCTTCTACTTAAAGCACCAGAGCTCAAAGAAAAGTGGGCAGACCAAAGCATGCAATCAGCAAACACATAACAGCAGAAGTTCAGCAGGTTTCTCCTCCCTCAAGCCCCCTTCATAAAGGCAGCATTCATAACAAGCAACTCACACCTAGCAAGTGATGTGACCAAGAGATTAAAGTATTAACCACACAGTTCAAGCAACTGTGATTATAAACTGGGCTGTTAAAGATGACACACCTTCCACCTATTCCAAATATTTAAATACTGTTCCTACTTTTTTCCCTGAGAATTTCTTTTTATTTTTTATAAAGACAACACAGTTTAAGATAGAAAACTGCTCTATTTTTACTCCTAAGTAAGAAAACCCTGCATTTAGTGCAATTCTGTGCCTCTAGTATGCCAGTGACTTAAATTTTAAGTCTGACTGATTATAGGTTGAGCTCATGACTCTTCTCTTTCCATCTCGCTCAGAGTATTTACCAGTTAGCACAAAGAGCATTGCTTTGCCCTTCTTCACAGGAGGAAATTACGTGGTTTCAACTCTTTCCACCTTCTTCATCAAAAGAACAGAAAAAAGAAGTGTCTGTTTTTTCATGGCTACTCTACAGTGCAGAAGAAAACACAGAAGTCTGGCAGTAAGGGCTAATCTATCCTACACAGAGGTTTCACCAATTCTAACCAGAAATTTATCTCTGCTGTTTGCGTTGCTCTGTGCATATTTAGTTAAATTTTATGCAGGTGAACTTGTGGTTGAGTGGTTATCGGGACTGAGTATTTTCCTTTGCTCAAGGAGATAAGGGCTGTTTCACAGAAAGATATGAAAAGTTGTTTCAAAGAACAAATTGCTCTCTGGAAGCTTTTATTACACTCCCAGTACTGCTAACTGGAATGTGAATCACACTGGAATATACATCATTTCACTTGATACATTCAAACTGAAAAGTCACTCCTGGTAACCCCCAGTTCTCAACAAATTTCCGACTCCGTCTCCTTAGTTCCAGGAAAAGGTTCACTAGATTGGTAGAGTTTATTAATTTTTAGAGCCCTCTAATCAAATTGTTCCTTGAGCATCTGCCCGAGATAGATGCACCCAATTTCCTCAGCTGCTGGAAGCACTTATATAGCACTATATATAGCACTACAAGATAGTGTCTTGTAGAATAAATTCAGTGATTGTTTGATATTGCAAAGCTGGCACTGCATTTGCTGGTAGTGTTTTCCAACTGCAAATATGAACAGAGGATTTTTTTTCCTAAATAAAGCAGATTAGCATGTTGAAACACATCCACGGTGAATTGTTTAAATTATACGCTGGCAGTTAATTTCCCCCAATGCATCTTCAAAGAAGCTTAATTCCCCAAACTGGTGGAAAAGTACTTTGTTTTCCTTACAAATCCAATTTATATATTTTGATACATCATCTTAATTAATGTTATACTGTAAACTGATGCAACTAAATCTATATAAAATGTCACGTAGGCATGTAAATTGATTTAGCCCAGCCTCATCCTGACAGCTTAAAAAATCCCCAACAACCAAGGGACTGAAACATGGCAACTTTACTTGAGAAGTACTAGCAAAGTTTTGTAACTAAAAATTGTCTAAAAATCTTTCAAAACAAGCAGCTTGTTTGACAATTAGAAGCTCTTTTCATTCAGCAACTCCCAGTTGGAGAAATAAAAGCACAGACACTCAATATCATAAAAGCAAGTAAAAGAACTGCTGAGTGTTTGTGCACCAGCACAAAAGCACCCCTTGTGCAAGGAGCACAAAGTCAGATTCCACTGGTTTAGTACCAAAATAGCATCCAGGTGAGAAATTCTCTGGTAACAATGCCCACCCTCTCTGTAGCACTTTTTATTGGTGTGTCTCAACATAGTTCAGCAAGGATAAGATTATCAAATGCCTGTAAAGAGGGGCTTTGTCACAGCTGGAAATTACTCACTACCATCTTGAAAACCTGTTTAGAACCTGACCTGACAAAGTAATTCCTAAAAGCTATATGTGTCTGTGTACACAAATGCATGAGAAAGCCAGCTGTAGTTACAGCCACCACAGCCCTGTGCCACATTCACCAGCACCAAACACATCCTCTCCCACAGACACAGGAAAAGGGAACTGTGGCACCCAACTTTTTGCACTGCAGGTACATTGTAATCCCAGCTCAAGTATAGGGGAGCTATAACAAAGAAAGCTGCACATGTTTTTAGTGCAGTAAATAACTTCCAGACAACAGACATTTAATAGATTCAAAAAAAAGAAGTCACATGCCAACATTTACGGAGTCAGGATTGAAGTCAGGACATGCTACTTCAAAAACCCACAGTTCTCTAACTACTTAACTAAAGTGTGTTTCCTTTAGCTCACTGCAGTGCATCTTCACCTTCCAAAACCATCTACAAGGAAGAAACACTACAGGGTGGGAAAATTATATGCTAAACATCTCTCTCCAAGATAGGTAGTGCTCAGGCAGATGCTCACCAGCAACCAACCTCAACAGCCTGAATCCAGTCCCTAATTTACCCCATGTGCAGATGAATCACACTCTCACCTGGAGAGCAGGTCCCAGGACACCAACCCTTTCATCTCCTAAAAACAGACATCTAGCATTCCAGAGCTAGACTTGCAGGCCAAGGTTCAAACCTCAGCTGCCCGAGCCAAGTCAGTAATTTTGTTAATTTATCTGCAACACAAGGACTTGTTACCTGCTCAAATCCACTCACAGCACAGAGATTATTCATAAGGGTGGAAACTGAAGAGCCATATCTGTGCAACAGTGAAAGCTAAACTTCTGGTGCTGTGATTAGTTCAAACCAGGCCATCTTTTCCCCAGTCTCTCGTTTAATGCCATTGATAAGTTACTGTACTTCTTGTCTGCACAGCAGCTTCCTCATCAGTCAGACACAGGCCAAAGTCACCGTGCTGATCTTTCAGAACACCAATTGTGTTTCCAAGCCCCTAGTTTACTCTATTTACCTATCAAGGCTAAATAACAACAATCGGTAGAAAGCCCTGAACAGGATTTCTTTGCTGCTAACATAAACTGTCCCTAAGGCAGAATCGTAATGAATGTATTATCATGTTATTCTTTGTAATCAATATATTAACATGCTATTTCTAAATTCTTAAAATTCTTGCAGTAAGTTGAAGGGTATTTAGTACAGCAGTGTTTTCTCTTGAATAGATGTATACTTACCCACATAATGCATATTAAGGGCCAAGTACTTGTACTGGAAGAGGGGGTTGTTGTGCAGGCTACTTCTTTGGATCTGCTGGAAGAATGAGCTGACATCCCATCTGTACAAGACATCCAACAGCATGATGCTCGGGACCCTCAGGGCCACGTTTAATACTGCCTCCAACTTCTCCTTTGCAGCCATTCTCTTCCCTTTCTGTGAATTGGCAGCAGACTGTAAATAGCACAAGAGAGAGAAGAGTAATCAGATCAATCCCACTGTACAAACAGCCATTAGGCTTTGTGATCGTATGAATGGGGCTTCCTGTGTGGCCACAAACGACTGAATGAATCAACTGAGTTAAATTCAAATCCAGACAGGACAGCTTCTATTTTTGCTATATAAAGGTCAATTTGCTAGCAGTTTTTCCATGGTGATACTGTAAAATGGGGGGGGGAGGGCAGGTTAGTAATGTGAAAACGGTCCAAGGGTGTGCACCATTCTTATTTACACTAATTTAGCATCCAAGACCTCTGCCAAAAGACCCCCATTTATTAGGTACTATCGAAACATTAACATCATCAGCAATACAATGCAAATACTCTGTAAGCTTTACAAACCAAATACCAACAAAATTCAGACACTACATCCATTTAGCTTAGCACTATTTCTACGCCTCTCAAATGAAATAATCACCAATTAAGAGCGTTCTTTAAACATTTTAGATTCACTTCCTCAATGCAAATTACAGTAAATAATTTTCAAATACCTAAGCTTTTAAAAAATCATTTACAGCCTTCATTAACCTCTACAAATTTATCTATTTATGGAATTTGAGGGCTGTGTGTTTTGAAGATCAGGACCAATAATGCAACTATTCTACTCATTTTTATGTAATTCACCAGAAGGAAGCATACAAACAAAAGACCATATCCTCACCCCCGAATACTGGAAGGTAATTTAATGTTGGAGTTTTCCATCAGATAAGATGGATGATACAAAACAATGAAGGGCACCTTTTTTTAAACGAAAAAATACACTGGTCCACAACAGCATCTCAAAAGTCACGCACAGAATCATTTTAAAGAGAAAAAGGATCAGTTTACACATCCTGTCAGCTAAGACTGACAGTTGTTCCTAAATGAAATGTGCTGGTTTTACCATTCACCACCTGCCCATCCCAGGAACATGATTCACTCCAGGCTGCATTTATGAGCCACCAATTATAAGCACAATATTAGAAAAGTGAAGTTGAAGTAGTCAAGACCAAGGTGGGGATGATCCAGCAGGTTTTTATCCACAAGAAGCCACTCAAAGTAAAATCACCTGCAGCACAATCAGCCCCCCGATGAGGTCAGATTTGAGAAAAGGCTCCCTATTATTAGGGGGACAATTGAAAAGTACTGCATCCTGATCAAAGAAACAGAAAAACCTGCACTTGAACTGTACTTTATTTTAAATAAAGTTTTACAGGACTTTATTCATACTATCCTTGTGTAAGTTATAAAAGTTCTTGCAACTGTGCAAGGTTTATACCTCAAGCCAACACGGAAGTCCAACATGAAGTGAAACCACGCAAATGCACGTTAAGAAAAAAAAACACAACCCAAAAACCCAAAAAAACCAAGACCTCTCACTTACACACAAGCCTCATGGGAGGTTTCATTTGTGTTGCCATGGCCTAGAAGATACTCCAAACTGTTCATGTCACACCCTCAGCCATGCTCACACTTGTCAAGGCACAATGACATCAAATGAACTCAGCCCAAGAAGTCAGGACAGGTCAAAACTGAGATGTGGCTCAATAAACCACAGGTTACAGCACTGTTGCTTGCTCTTGTCTAGCCCACAGTCTGATTTTTCAAGTTATGTCAATGGTGGCACTTTCCACAGAGCTCTTGCAAGAGCTCTACAAACCCCAAGGGAGCACATCCTTCCCCTTGTACAGGAAGTGTCTTACAACTGCATCGGGCACCCCACACAACACCAGCATTTCACAGTGCTGCCCAAAACAAATCAAAAGGTCGGCCAGAAGACTATACAAACTGTTTGCTATACAAATAGTTTGCTGTACAAACAGAAGTTGGGAGTTACGCAGACTGCACGCAAAGAGTTACAAGAAATATCAGGGCACACAATTTAAACAATTAATATCAAAATATTTTAAATGCCACAGAATTTTCAAAAATCTTTGAGTTTGCCAAGTTCATAAATTTAATTAGAACTTTGAAATTAAGCTGCCTCCTGGTTTGTCGCTAGGTCCCTTTTCCAAGTAGATCAGGATGTAGGATATGGATGGGCAGGGACTGACAGGTTTTCACTCTGTCATAAAAATACCACATAAAGTGACAACAAGTACCTGACTTCAAATTACATTCTCAGAACTGTCAAACCTTTTTCAGTCATCAAAAACAACCAAACGTAGGACAACAAGGTAATTTTCATGCGAGCTTTCACTTTCTTTAATTACTCCAAAAAGCAGAACAACTACTCTTAATACTGGAAGTTAACTAACGGTCAGCACACCCAAATTAAGCTGAAAAATTCTGCCTCCCAAACTCATAGACACATACTTGAGCCTTAGAGAATTAAAAAGTGCAGCATTTAGATGATCTAAGAAAACAGTTAAATTTCAAATGCTGCTAAAGCAAAAGCAAAACAAACTTTGAAACCCACATCATGTCGCAACGCAAGTGCTGTGAGGAGCAGCCACAGCAGCTCCACTTCTGTCACTGACTGACAAAACATCCAAAACTAATAAGAAACCCTTTAAAATTAACTCCACTAGAAATGCGGATGTGTTAAATAAAGCCTCAGTTGTAATGGCTGCCAAGTTCTAACAGAACGTAATAGAAGCAAGCAAAGTCCATTGCTCTAAGCTCATTATATTGTAAAGAGCTCTCACAATACATTATTTTGATTGGTGTAAAAACAAACAAAAAAACGACCACAACATTAAACCTCTAAAACCTTTGGATAAATGACGATGACAAGAGTTGCTGGATGCTCAGACGTTAGAAAAAAAAAAACAGGTCACTTGTTGTACAAAGCCAAAAAATGGCCTGGGAAGTCACTTGTTTGTGTTTCAGATTTTTTTTGCCATGATTTCAAACATCGCACTGTTCCAAATCAGAATAAGCAAAAGAACAGTCTCAGGAAGACTGTCATGGTTTGACCCCAGCCAGGAGTTAATACCACACAGCCACGCACTCACCATCACCCCTCACAATGGTATGGAGAGGAGAACTGGAAAACAGGTAGAACTTGTGGGTTTAGAGAAGAATAAAATATAACACTGATGATGATAATAAATGAGGTGGGAGACAACAACAAAAAAAACCAAAACAAAACAAAACCAAAACAACCCCACCAAAAAACAGAAAAAGAGAGGACTAAAACCCAAGAGAAACAAGTGACACAATCCAGTTGCTCACCACCCACTGACTGATGCCCATCCAGTCCCTGAGCAGCAATTTGTGACTCCCAGCCAATTCTCCCCGGTTTATATACTGGACACGAGGTTCTGTGGTATGGAATATCCCTTTTTCCAGTTCCCCCAGCTCCTTGTGCACCTGCTCACTGTCAGAACACAGCAAACTGAAAAGTCCTGGATTTAGAGTAAGCACTGCTTGGCACCAACTAAACCATCAGTGTGCTATCAACATTATTCTCGTACTAAATCCAAAACACAGCACTGCACCAGCTACTAAAAAGAAAATTAATTCTATCCTAGCAAAAGCCAGGACCAGGATCTTCAGATTTCACTTCTTAAGTTGTACTATTTGGCCAAAACCAACCTTTAAAAATTTTCCCATCACAACTGATTTTTCATGGAACGTGGATTGTTCATTTTTGTTTTCTAACTATTATTTTTCAAAAATCCCTCCCTCACCTGACATGCCCATATTAGCAAAAGGATATTCCTGGTTATCTTTAAAGAAAATAGTCGAGTTAGCAAAAATCAATTAAAAAAAAAAAAAAGGAAAAAGAAACAAAAAAGACTACATCAAGTCTGTCCCAGCTAATTCCATCAGCAGAATACATAATCTTGAGTATGATCAACATAAATATAAATCTATCACCTCACAGGCAGAAAATATGCCTTAGTAAAGCAGTACAACAGGCCACAAAAAATCTGCATCCATTTATCCAAACAGGTACAAAATTACATTAACAGAGAAGAATTTGTACATTTAGGAAAGCATTAAACATAAAGTTACTTAATAGTTACAGAAATAAACGAGAATATCTGCAAATCTAAGAGTCATTCTAAGACTATTGCCACCAAAAATCACAGAAAGAGACAGTAATTCCAGTCAAGATCAGAACCTCAAAACCAGACTTGATCCTGCACCATTCAGCCTCACATCTGCGAACGAGATGCTCATTCTCCTACAGCATCACAACCTAAAATACTTGGCAAGATTGACTAAAATCCAAAAGACAATTTCAACTTCTGTTTCTCACATCTATGAAATTCTAGTTACTTTGGATACATTCGTTAACAAGCAGATTCTGGTCTGTAGTCAAGTTTCCACGTTAGGTTATTTTTCAGTAATACATTCTGAAACTAAAATATCACCAGGAAAACCTTTTGTTTTCCTATCAGGTAAACTTTGCTAGACAGACTTTGAAGAGGGAAAAAAATAATAAACCCAAACAAAATACAAAATATACAACTCCTGTCTGTAGCTGTAGAAAAGTTCAGTGTCACAGTTCAAAAACTAAAATTGGACCCATCAGCTGGGTTGCACCCACTCACTCCCAGAGCCCCTTCTTTATACCTGTCCTGGTCTGGGGAGCAAAAAGAATTTTAATTACAGAAGAATTCCATTCTTCAAAGACTTAGATTATCATCAGTTTGGGAGGGAGAAAACAGAGAGAAGCAAAGGGAAGGAACAGGACGAAAAGTTTTATCAGATATGCACTTAGAAAAGAATCTCCCTGTGTGAGTCTGTAGGAAAAAAAAAGAAAACAACAAACGGAGAACTCTGAGTATGTGAGTCACCAATCCATCAAAAGAACTCTTTCCCATGCAAACACTGGCAAGGAAAGGAAAAGACTCTCTTGCTCCCATAGAATTTAAATTGGCTAACAAGGACAACGCTCAAAAATTTCTGCTGAGAAGGCCAGATCCAGCGAGATACCAAGTGTACCAAGAAAGCCCTGAAACGCTGCAGACGTGCACAGCAACACTGCCACTGGCAGCCGGTCACTGCTCCCAGCAGTGCTCAGCTTTCCTACATCACTGGAGTAGTTCACTAATTTCAAGTAATAACCAGAGAGTATTTGGCCTTCAGTTTAAAGGTTTAGAGAGAGTCAGTCAGCAGACAGCTCGATCTTGCTGTGTAAGCAGTTAACAAGAACAAACAAAATTTTTTTTCTCCTTTTTTTAATGCCCCTTTTTTTCCCGTCTGGCCGAACAATACGGATTGCTAAACAGCTGCTGCAGTGGTGTGAGTGAAGAATTGGTATTTCTACCTAGAAAACACAGTAATTCCTAAATTCCTACTCAGCCAAGACTCATTAAGTTGTCAACTGTGGCACAGCTAAGGTTAACGATTCTAAATAAATACATCATGTATTTCGCAAAAGCAAATGTTACTGCAAAACAAATTAGGTCAAACTCTTCTCTGTTCACAGGGACTTCAGCAAATATGAATTCACATTAAAGGCATATTAAAAATGGACAAAAACAACTAGGGAAGGTTAATTGCAGAGAATTTAAAAAATAATCTACATTTCCAACTTTCATTAATTCTATCAAGTTTTATATGAGGGAAAAGAAAACCAATTCAGGAAATGGAGATACATATTATAGAGCTGTGAAGATAAAGTTTTCTTCAAAGATTTATTTCTTAAGTACGTTTATACACTATGAACAGTTTCAGCCCACTCTCAATTATATAGCAATTGCATTACATTATTTATAGGCAGCCTGTAAAATATTCTTGTGTCTTTATTTTTCATAATAAGCAAGTAAGACAAAACTGAACTCAAGGTCTAACACATGTTAGCAAAGGTTAACAAATCCACCAGGTATGCAGCAAAATCCTTCCTTCTGTGGATTCCTACAGGATCCATGCTCTGCCTGTGTACCATCAGTTCAAACCCAGTCACACTAAGAGGGGCTGCTCGGTTTTGAGATCGCTGTTAAGTTAGGCACCTGAAAGACAGGAATCTAATTCATTACAATTGAAGTATAATTAATACTATCTTTAATTAAAATCTTCAGAAGAAAATCTAGATTGACTCAACAAACTAAACTGCTCTGAGGTCCTTTCTGGCTCCACCGTTTCTTGCCAGTTCAAGTTTTGGTTTATTAACTAGTTATTCAGCACTTTTTTTTTTGCCATCACAGCCCTGTTTGCAAGCCCACACCTACCAGCCTGCCTAACCACATTTGTATCAGCACATTCTGAGAAAATCTGGGCAGCAATCCCAAAGCGCCTCTGCAGAGGAGAGAATACCCAGAGGACCTGCACACGGAGCATTAATGAGAGCCCGAGATGATGCAGTGACAACCCACCTCGGAGAGCTGGATCACAGCAACATCAGACACACAAGGAAAGCTGCTGTACCCCATCAGCCTCGCCAAAAAAACCTGCAACCCAAATGTGTTACCAGGACGCTGCTACACGATGGGATGAAATATATTTCATCCTCCACAGTTTGCTCAGACAGTTTTCAGGTATTTCGGATACAGACACAGCCTGTGTTTAGAACCTGCAATGCCAATAACTGGTTACCTGACTGGGAAGTAGTTAAAGTATAAAATAAGACTTTCAGGATTTCTCTAGGTCAACACTGATAAAGTTTCCACGGCTGCTACTGTCTTATCTGTTCTCTGAATCATGTAAATAAAGAGCATCAGTTTCCAGGCCTGTGAAATAGGCAGCTCAGCTTCCTGCAGCACCAGACTCGCCTGACAGAAATATCAAACCCACAGTGGAAATACCCAGAAAAGTTCCTTTTAAAACATCCTCAAACTCAAGACAATGCAACCAACGAATTCCTCCAGAAGAACTCCTCAAGATGAAGTACCCACTTCTGAGTGTTCCTTCCAAGTATGCGACTAATTACAGAGCAGCAGGGCCTCTCTGAAATGAGAGGAGATGCTGTAAGGGCAGGGAAATGGGCACAAATGCCTGAATCACACTGAAGGCTGGACTTGAATATACACTTAAAAAGCAAAACTACGGTGAACCGTCCACTCTAACCACAACAAACACTGCCAGGTGTATTTGGAGCTAAAAATGGATTCAGAAGAGTAAATCACCACACGGGTTCCAGAGGAGGGGAAGAGAAGCCATCTGCACGTCTGTTTGAAGAGGAGGAAACCGACCCAAGTTTAGCAAACAGCTCCGAGAATGTTTGTGCCAGTGCAAGATGAAACACCAAGCAGGCTCAGAGAGTTTTCCAGGGCACACCCATTCAGATCTCACTGGCACGATGCGCCTTTCTGCATCTGCACCATGGGCTCCAGCAGGAATGAGATCCTGATCTCTTTCTATCCTCTCCAAAGGATGGAATTACCCAGTATTTCTTCCAAGACTCCTTGCTCAGTTTGAATCTCCATCAGGATCAAGTGGCTCCTCGTAAGATTGATTTAAACAAGGTGAATCCTGTGTTTTGGATGAGCAGCAGTTTTATATCGCTCTGTAAGATTTTTGATGACTCTTCCATATAATGGTGGTCACAAAGACAACCATTTCCTAATGCCAATGAGTCTACAGTTTAATTAAATACTATCCTGATATTATGACTCAAAAACCAGAGCTGATTGCCATAGTTATTAAAAGTAACAAGAAACAAAAAGATACAGTTTCTCATGCGCAGACCCCTCATATTTCAACTGACAAAAAGAAACCAAGGTTACAGATAACTGGAAGTCATTGAGTGCAATAGCTTAGGGCTTCCACCTGAAAAAAATTTTTTTTTCAATATTTAACTCTATCTTTATTAACCTAAAAGTGATCAAAGAGTAATTAAAAATTATTTCCTTCTTCTCCTCCCAAGTTTTATCTCTACAGACGCATTACAAACACAGCAAAAACCTAACTGAAATACATGTAAAAGCATCCAACTCTGAAAGACAAGTTAACAGAAACTCTTGTACTAAAAACTGCATAAGAAATGAATACCGCAACACCTACAGATTTCAAAAAAAAAAGTATTCTGAATGAGATCACAAATGGCTAATATTTATGAGTCAAACATATTACACAAATCTCACTTTTCTTTGGTATATTTTGCCTATAGTTTTTCATATTCTCCTTTGTTTGCTGATACTTGCATGCATTAGACAAAAAAAATTCACTTTTTTTTTACATTTTATTCTCCCAATCACATTATTTATGCACCAGGTCCCACACACACAACCCCAAAAAGGCAGCACAACCAGAAGGTAAGAATCCCTCTAAGAGCTCCATCTGTCACAAGTATACTTGGTACTCAGAACTACTCTCAAGCACAGAAGAAAAACGAAAATTCCCATCACAAACCTTATTTTAAAAGGCTACAGAAGGTCTCATAAAACCGACTGACATGACATAAGTAGGGAGGATGGAAAGAGCCCTGTTCTCCACGCCACGGGCAGGCTGCTCCTTACATAAGCATGACCATATGCTCCAGGGCCCGGCTCCAGGAGGGGTGCCCGGCTCCGCTCCGTGCCTCAGCCGTGACGGCACAGGGCTGGAGGATGCACAGCCGGCTGCGCACACCGGGGAGCAAACCTGACCCCAGCCAGGGCAAAGCCCGACCCCAGGGAGAGCGGGGAGCAGCGCAGCCCCCCGGCCAAGCCAGCAGCTCAGTCAGGGCTGCAGCAGCCCGCAGTTCATCCCCGGGGCCAGCACAGGCAGGCGGCGGGAGAGCGAACCGCGACCTCCCTCTACCGCACTCCCCAACCGGAGTCTTGTTTCCTGCCCGGCGCAACTCCCGCGCTCACCGCCGGCAGCCCCGCGCATCCTGCCCGGCCCCGCTGAACTCCAGTAACCCCGGCGGCTCCCGGCGCCGGCGGAGGAGGGGAGCGGGGAGCGGGGAGG